>CABFWB010002003.1:41234-70175 GCA_902151455.1 Timema bartmani
ATTTGCATCTGTCTTTCTGTGGTGGATATTGTCTCACGATAGCTTTTGAACGCATTAACCGATTTAATTCAAACTTGCCACAGTTGTTCTTTGTTCCTTTATACAGATCACATTCGTTGGGAAAGAATTCGAACGAAGGGTTGATGAGAAATCAGCCTTTATATAATTATTACGTGTATTTACCTTTTAGGGCACTTCCTGAAACCTTATACGGCTGAAAATTTGTATATAGGTACAAACTACTGTAATAATATTTAACAAAAACTGAGTTTTTTAAAAATTATTTTTGTGTTAGAAGGGGCAGATAACTAGGGACCCCCAAGGCCGTAGCCAGGGGAGGGTTTTGTGGGTTCAAACCCCCTCCGAAATTCTATGGACAAAATATATATGGCTTTATTTATGGTTCAAAAAATATCAAAATTAAGATACAAATACAAATTAGGGGGCTATGTTACCCTAAAAAGCACTTCAGAGAGCTTCTAAAGGTGTTTAATATTTAGAGATTGTCCTAGCCTTCGGCAGTCAAGGGTAGTGTTGCCATAAAAAAACACGTCAGATAGCTTCTAGAACTGTTTATCCTTTAGAATTTTTTCTGGCTTCTGGCAATTGGGGGATGTGCCCACCAAACCCCCCCTGAAATTATTGGCTGGCTACGGCCTTGGGGACCCCGCAAAAGAAGTTTGCCCAGGTACCCATGTCTGCTAAGAGCAGCCCTGCTAATAATTTTTAGAAATGTGTTAAATATCCATTTATAAATAAAACCGTTGTGTTTTCTGATCGTCGTTGTCAATCCTATTCAGCTTACAGAACAGACGAAGGTGAGCCCTGGGTGTTACCGGTTGTCCGTAAGACAGAGATGCAAATGGCCGCTGACGAGAAGCTCAACCACGAGTACCTTCCTGTGCTGGGTTTGGAATCCTTCAGCTCAGCGGCGACGTCCCTGTTATTAGGGGCCGACAACGCCGCCATTTTGGAAGGAAGGGTAACATTATAATATGTCGTGGACGAGAGTGTGTGAAACGCGATAAAAGGCCAGTGTGTTTGTAGTTTATATAATGAAACTTTTTTTTGTCAAAATAAATCAAATATTTTTCCAATAGAAACATAAGAGTTTAATTTTTTTCACATTATGATATTGACAGTTGTTGAATATCTGTCATGAGTGTCCTGGAATTTAATGAAAAATTTTTCTCTTCATTTAAAAAGTTTCTCATCTAATGCCGCCATGCTCATGACAGATATTCAACAACTGTTGATATCACCATGTGAATAAAATTAAACTCTTTGTTTGTACAGAAGAAATATTTGATTTATTTTGGCCAAAAAAGTGTTTTGCTATAAAAGCTGCAGAAATACTGGCCTACCCATAACACACCCGCTTTAAACTCCCTCCCTTAAACTCATTTGATCACGGATGCGTAGTTGAAAATTAAAAATACTGAGGGGGCTGCAGGTTCGAATCTCGTTCGAGTGTACTGAGGTAGGTTTTTCCTAAACAGTTTTCTACTCTCCCTCCACGTGAATGCGTGTACACTTCCTATAAATATAACCTTCCTAATCCTTAAAAACACGATCTTAATCATTACATAAGATTATAACCTAAACAGATAGTAAGACACGGTGCTAAGAAAAAAAAAATGTTGAAGGAGGTTGTGAAGTCGAAGTTGAGGGCGTGCAGGACCGGCTCCAATTGTCCTGGTCAAGGAGATTGGTGGAAAAGGATTGGTGGGAAGGTGAAGTCACCTCTGTTGAGTATAATCTCTGTTTTTCCTCTCAGGCTTTCGGAGTTCAGACTGTGAGCGGGTCCGGAGCTATCCGTGTGGGGGCGGAGTTCTTGGCCCGGCATGTGTTACACTACGGGACGTTCTACACTTCGTCACCAACTTTCAGTAAGTCACTAACCTACCCCATGGTGTATTTATTACATACGTATTTATTTCACTAAATGAGCAATAATTAATAGGGTAGATTGTAGAATAAATGTTCCCTAATTCACGTGGAGAAGATATAGGGAAACCACAGTAATAAATCCCACGAGGAAAAAACACCCAGCTGATATTCAAACTTTGAATTTCCCGTTAAGCATTGGCGAATTGTACGATCTTGATACTACTTGTACTATAATTACAGCACCAGTACACCCATATTAGAGTATGCTAAAAATCATTATGGATATAATATTATAAAATTATGTAGATTGATCAATATTGCGGACCTAAAAGCTAGTATCTCCTCCACTTGTTTATTAAGCTCCCGTTTAAATTTTTCCTATAGGTCTACATCTAGTTCTAGAAACAAAGATAGTGTCCTACTGGGTTGGATTAAGTTAATTTTAGGTTCCGTGTACTAACGCTAGACAGAGCTGACAATCTTACTACCGCCAATCTACTGAGAGCCTTGACTTAGTATTGTTACGTAGTTTTTTTTTATGTTTGATTATTTACACTATTTTCTATCATTAAAATTACCAATGCCCGATGTAGCCAAATGGCTACATATTTCAAAAACATCAAAATATTTTAACAATTTTTTTTTTTGGAAACTATGGGGGCTACATGGATTTTTAAATAAATTTATAAAAAAAATATATTTCTTAGAATATAATTTAATTAATAATTTGGGCTGTAAAGGGTTAACCATGAACGAACTTTTTTTTTATCACCGCGTCTTACTTCCCGTTCGGGTTATACACGTATGTATTAATTACACCAATGGTCTTAGGGATTAAGAATGTAGTATTTACAGGATTATACCCACATTTCCGTGGAGAGAGAGTGGAAAACCATTTTGTAAAAACCACCCTCAGTACACCCGACCTATATTCGAACCTCGATATCCCCGTCATTGGCAGTCTAGTCCAACACCAGAGTAGCGCGTTAGACCATGCAGCCACCGAAGTGGGTTATACTGCTATTTATGGGCTTCTTTAGCTGGGGGAATCAGCGAGACATGTCCCGCCTCACCCCCAATAATTTGCTCAAATGATACAGACTTAATACCGTAAAATAAACAGTGAATATTGTTTTATTCGTGAAATTCAAAATCCACGTTTAAATTTAAAAAAAAACTCCATGGCGTGAGTCCACAAACGAGCTATACCAACCGACGTTAGCGAAAATAGTGCCAACATTTGCGGATAGAGGATGTCGTGTGGTCAACAGAGCGTTAATCTCAGTTTTATAGACCGGAGCTGTTACTTATTTATTCAAGTATCGCCTCATTTGTCCTCATGAGACTGTGTTTAAGGTAAATGTTTTCTTCGTTTATAGTATTAATTCCGTTATTTTACCATCCGTGCTATTTATTTGGTATAGAATGTTTTTTATTTTCCAATTTAAAGTGAAAATATTGTGTTCATTCTGCCCCCTTTTCCTCCCCCCAATAATTAAAAGATGCTACTATTGGCACACAGATGACCATATTTTGTCATGTGATGGCGTTGTTGACATTTGATATTTTAAGTCATAAAGGCATGACTATCTGAGTAGCTCAATCGGTAGGATCGTCAGCAAATAGTATCGAAGTAGCTAGGTAAGAACTACTATTCAGACTCCATCTCTATATTCATAATAGTGATCGTGTGTCTACTTCTGTGTGAACAGTCAACCACGCTTTGTTGTTCCTGAGCGCTGGATTCGTGGAGCATCGCGAGTATAAGTACTGGGACGATAATAGACGTACCTTGGATCTGGAGGGTTACTTGGAGAGCCTTCGTGAAGCTCCGGAGAACTCCGTCGTTGTCCTTCACGCATGCGCGCACAACCCCACGGGCTGTGACCCCACCCACGAGCAGTGGGAGAAGATTGGTGACGTCATTGAGGTAGGCATAGTCTTGTATCTTTGCTGACGCTGTGTTCAATCGCTATTGTACGCCACACAGAGTACGTATTTTTAGTAAGTCAAATATAATAATAACCGTTTCAGATCATGTCGGTAGTATCGGTTTGTCTTGTTTCCCTTCTCCTTCCTCTATGGAATGTATACAAGGTTCGTCTCTAAGTAGGTCAGATAACTTAAATCGTTTCAGTTTGCCTTGTTCCAATACTCCTTCCTCTATGGAATGTATACAAGGTTCGTCTCTAAGTAGGTCAGATAACTTAAATCGTTTCAGTTTGCCTTGTTCCAATACTCCTTCCTCTATGGCATGTATACAATGTTCATATCGAATAATAGGTTAGATCACGTCTATCGTTTTGGATGATTTTATTCCAATGTTTACCTTTATGGAAGGAGGAAGAATTGCTGTGCAGTGTTGGATATGGTAGCCTGGGGGGAAGAGACCAAGAGGAAGACCGAGGAAGAGGTGAAGAGATGAAGTTGAGGAAGTCTACAAGAGGTAGTTGAGAGAGGTGGGAGCAATTACTGATTGACTGAACTAGAAGAGAATGCTGGTCCCAATGAGAGGTGCAGACCTAACTGGGAAATCTCTGGTGAAACATACACAGTTTTCAAGAAAGTTACTCTGGGTATTTAGTACCTGGAAGCTCTTATAATCACATTCTTCTTAAGTTCACTTCAAAGTATTTACGCCGAACCGGGAACTTGAAGAACTTTAGTACTTCTTTAGAATTCTCGAAATCACGAGCTGCTACTTCATTTCACGTCGTCTGACAACTGATCCGAGGGCTTTGCAAAGTGAGAATTAGGCTCTTTAATCGTTATATCATCGATCATTGTACATTTTTTAAGAATCAAGCTACTTTTTCACCGCCGATCATCTATGTCCTTTTTTGACTTACCGTGGTTTTCTTTCCTTTGTATATCATATCATCTCCCAAATTGTGTAGCGAAGTACTTCAGTGGGTTCGTCCATCCTTCCCCTCTCCGCTCACAATACCATCCTCTCTACGGAAAGAAATTAAATAAATAAATAAACAAGGTGAATTTATCTGTAGTAAAATAAGGTTTATACTGTTCCAGGAAAGAAATCTGTTCCCATTTTTTGACACTGCCTACCAAGGCTTCGCCTCCGGTGATCTTGACGATGACGCGTGGGCCGTCAGACACTTCGTCAACAGGGGCATGGAGTTGGTCTGCGCACAGTCCTTCTCTAAAAACTTTGGTCTTTACAGTGAGTAAAACACAATATAAGGTGACATTTTAAAAAAAAATTGCTTCCATTGTAGTAAATAATGATTGGTATATCGTGGGTTTGTTCCCAGACTTTTCTCCGCTTAACAACATTGTGCTGGCACACTTATCCCTCCCCATCACTAATAAATTGACTAACTTTACACACACTGACAGATCACCTACTGGCACGGCTCTCATTAAAAGGAAGAGGTAAGTTAACCTGTCTCACAGAGCAGTCATAACACCTTTTTAGAACCTTAACCTTACCTTGCTTGGGTTCCCCTGTGGTGTAACCAGTCAAGGTAAGACTGTTTCCTTAAAGAGAAAATGGAGAGTAAGCCCTAATTTTTATAGCAAGCCAACTTTCAAACACCAACAATTATTGAATGTCATCAACATTAAGAATTCTATAAATATGTTTTATTTGATGAAGGAACAGAGACATTACTGTTGAACAAATTGTCAGCAAATTGTCGTCACCGTATTTCAGACGAACGCGCCGGTAACCTCACCATCGTCCTGAAGGACAAGAAGCACCTTGAAGCTGTCAAGTCCCAAATCACTCTCACAGTTAGAGGGATGTACTCCAACCCTCCTAACCATGGGGGTAGGATAGTGGCCACCATACTCAACAACCCTCAACTTAAGGAGGAATGGTGGGTGATGAAATTATTTAACTGTTTTTATTTCCTGTACCCCTTTTAGTGTGCAAAGAGACGGTCTATGAAAATAGGCCGTATAAGTAGGCAAGCATGATTGCCATATAAAGTTAGGTAGCTGACAGTTACAAAAATATTTTAAAAAATTATTTGAATATATTTATACGTCAAATTGAATAATATGATTACAGTTTTTCAAATGTTGATTGAAAAAAAATCTTACTTATTCTTTATAGTTATTTTCTCTTTCTTTATTTAGAATATGAAAGACAAAGTTATTGTTCCCTAGAGTTTCTTTATCGCATTCACGATAATAAAAGACAAAAAATATTTATCCTCTAAAGTTACTTTTTTTAACAGTATTAAATACAGAAAATCTTCATCTCCTAATGGGTTCCTATCCATTTTCATCAGTCTAAAAGCTATAAAGTCTTCATCCCCTAAGGTTTCTTTCTCCTTCTTCACCAGTATAAAACACAGAAATTCATCATCCCTTGAAGTTTTCCCTTCTTTATCACCTGTATAAAAAAGAGAAGATCCTCATTACCTGTAGTTTCTTAGTCGGTAATAAGAGTAGTGTACTCATCAAGCCTATACAAAACACACACCTACTTTCTAGGTGCACACTGATAGAAACTTATTAATTAAAACCAAAGGCTCGGAAATAGAATAGGCTATATGGTACTTAACTCTCACCGCATACCTTTTCTCTTTTCTCAACGACAAACTTCCCAGCTGAACCTTCTGCAAGGATTAGGACCAATTATAGAAGAGAAAATATATCAAAAATTGTCGATCCAATTTGTTTCTCAATATAGTTTCAAGCACGTGTATGCCAAAAAAATTTAAGTTTACCTCAAAATATTCACTCTGTTCCAGGAAGGAATCAATTCGTACAATGGCGAACCACATCTTGTCTTTGAGGAGTGGCTTGAAGGAAAGATTGCAGCGTCTTGGTACTCCTGGTACTTGGGATCATATCACTAGTCAAATAGGAATGTTCTCTTACACTGGACTTACACGTGAGTACCGGTACATCCAGTTCTATTTCATTAAGACAAACAGGTTATTATCTTACACTAAACCATCACCTAAGTACCATTTGACAAAATGTCAAAAGTCAAATATAGCTGCTCTCCCACATGGAGGCTTTTACGTGAGTTACTGTTTAATTGTCAAATAGGAGCTATACATTAATTCAAGTTTATTATACTGCAGACGTGTGTGCTAAGAAAATAAAATTCAAGCTTAACTTTGACTCGAAATAGACCTTTTGCAAAAATTATGAAAAATCTAACTAAATAAAATATTGATAAAAACAAACTTGGCTTGTCAATTTAAGCATACTATTCTTTATTAAAGTGCACTGGTATCTAAAAGTGTTATATTTTGTATTGCGTTGATTATTGTTTTAATTTGTAGGTCAACAAGTGGACCACCTGAAAGAGCACTACCATATATATATGTTACCAAGTGGACGTATCAGCATGTGTGGAATAAACTCCAGTAACATTGAGTATCTGTCTCAGTCCATCCATAACACAGTGCTGCTCTATCCGAACAATGAGCGCAAACACAAACTGTGAATATCACAAGAAAATAAGCGACGTTACTGGAACTGTTGATTTGTGAGATTGTGCTGTTATAAATGTGTACAATAAACAAAAGTACACACACAACCAACGCAAGGAAAATAAACTGACTCTGGATATCCATGGTTTGTGTATTACATAAGAGTCTAAATTATGACCTTAGGTTCATCCGGAAGGCAGTGCTGCTGAATACGGACAGTAAATAAAAACAATCTGTGAGCAATACAAGTAAATAAAACTATCTCACACAGTTAATCCAAAGTTTGTATATTAAAATAATATTAACACACCTTTGTGTGTGCATTTTTGAAGCCAGTGCTGCCGTAACCGAACATTGAACACACAAAATAAACGTAAGTTATATTACATCAAATAAAATGTTATGTGACAAAGATGAATTAAAAAAAAATTTAATATGGACAATATTTCCTCTTTTCCTTAGTAGGATAGTTTACATTTTTCCATACTTTAATCATTTTTTTGAGATTTTTTAAAGTGTTTGACTGAAGTAAAACAATTTACATTGCTTTTTTTTTTTACAGGAAGTGGAATAATATGTGTATCCACTAGGGAAATGCTCATTGAACTATTGAGACATATATATCTCGCATATATTTCGTAATCAACAAATAACATTTCTCAAATAAACGATTGACCACTAATTTTATTTTGGCAAAACCAACTGTATTAACTTCTTCAGTAAAATTAAAACAGCTGCGTCTCTACGACTACCCACGTTACATAAAAAAAAGAAGTCAACTCAAGCAAACTTTCCACTTATAACACATTTTAGTTAAAATTTTAAAAATAGCCTTGGTTGTAAGAATCCTATTAGCTATGTATTAATAAAATTATGTTGTGGTTTTTCCTAGGGTGTAATTTACTTGGGTGATACCACATATAGCTGCATATTCTTTATTTTATAAAAACATATAAGCTACAATAAAATCTTTCTTAATCCCTTACTGGATTCATATTTATAGCGGACCGTTTAAATGTCACCGGCAAATATGGAATCTTATGGCGAAACAACTTCACAATTGCGGACATTCTCAATAAATATTTGAGATGCATATTTATCCATAAAGAATTTCGAAATAAATACCCCATGAAAATATGGAAAGCATAGGTACCTAGTATATTTTATTGAACAGATATGAAGATGAGTCATTGTGGTTTATCGTGAACAGTCCCACCTTCTCCTGTTAACGAAAAAAATTTGATGTAAATTTTGTCAGAAGTAGATGCAAATAACCTTTTTTTAATTCTCAAGTAGAAATGCACCTGCTAAATAAGATTCAAAATTGCAAACACACAAACAAAGACATAAATGTTTTACTTATTTAAACCAAAGTACATAGTCTAATGAAAATCGACATTTTTGAGTTCACGAATGAAAAAAAATATTTTAGTTTCAGATATATAAAACACATTGTTTCCAAATATAAAACGCCCTTAATGTTTGGAAGTAAATGGAGTATGTTTTTTGTTTCTGTCTGTTTTGTATAACTAATGTTTTCCAGCAGTGTTAATTTAATGTTGTACTGTATTTTCCATACTTTTAATAATATGAGTATATTTATTAAATATCTTTAAAGTATAGTACACATTAAATTTTAATTGTGTATTATTACCATGCATTACCATTAGTACCATGCAAACTGCATAGTAAGCTATGTACAGTATTTATTTTTTCATAAGACATGCTTTTACTGCATGATAATACTATGCAGTGCAGTGGTCAAAAAATATTCAAGACACAATTGCTAGAGTAAGAAGGCATAAGGGTGCAGTTGCGGGTATTAAAAACAATAGGCCTACAATACAACTGTAATACTACCATTGAAATGAACGAGGGAAATGGGATGGACTATAGTAAATAAAAGATCTGGTAATAAAAACTCACCCCGGCACTCGTCTCCATTTACCTCGTAGCTCCTGTTAGTGATGAAACAAAAATAAAGGTGGGGTAGGGTTTTGGAAAGGACGTGATCCAGCAACAGAGAAGGGTATAGCCCTACTAAACTCACAGCTACTACCGGTCACAAGAAAGGTACGAGAGAACCTTAATATTTTGAGTTCTGATTCGGTAGAAGCCATGTTTTCATTTGGTAGAATTCAAGAAATTTAGATCTGGAAGAGAATGCATGTAATAAGAATAATTACTATATTTAATATGCATGTAATTATTAGAGTCGATACACGGCACGCAACACGAGGTAAGCTAGCGCCTAAACTGACTACCCGCTTTAAGCAAAAACTTACTAACACTGACTAGTTAAAACGGCTCATCTCTCTCTATGCGTGGCGATTGTGTACACTGCGTTAACAACAACTAGACACATATGAACATCGAATGAAAACTGTACAGACGAACTCAACAGGAAAAAGAGAATGTGTGAGAAGCAAGTGATGCCAATTATATCAACAAAAGATGAGTAAATTCCCCTAACCTTAAATGACACTTCCAAACAACAAAAGGACCACACCACGAATGAAGTGCCGATGTTATAAAACTGTCAAATTTCAAGGTGTAACAGGTGTTTATAAACATACAGAAAGAATAAAATTTTATTACAAGTTTTCAAGAAGTTAATCCCCATTTGGATTCTCATCAATAATTTAAGAGGGGGCTTACTTTTCTAATTTGATCGAGGTTTAAGATGAAATCTCAATTATGTACAAAAAAAGACAGTTCTAAGCGTCATGGTGACCTGATATGTTCTGTAAGAAATTACTTACTCCATGGCATTAAGAAATCGAAAGTTCATTGCTGCACTTACAAAAGTACTCTACCTGTCTCTATCTTGAGTTAATCCTATCCAATACAAGAAATAGCATGAGTTCCCCGAAGGTATTCTTTTCCTACTTTCCAGAATAATATCGTTATTGTTAATTAGATAATTATTTAAATTCAGAAACCCTGTCAAATGATATGTTGTTCGCAGTAATCTCAAAATGATCATCATCAATTTGTGTTCTCGGTGGGATTATATACTTTAGTCTTTTCAGCGTTCACTTCTAAACCTATTACCTTACCAGCCTCTAATAAAATGTCTGCATTCCTTACAACAGCTTCCTTACTATTGCCCAACAAAGCTAAATCAATGTAAGTTCTCCAAAGATTATTGTGTGTACAGAATTTAGTTTAATCAACAAAACATACACACTGAAAAAAAAAAATTTTTACTTAATTCTTGGCTTACTCATGTTTGAGAAAGAGTAAAGATGAATGAAAATATAATTTCTAGATTTACTTAATTCTTTCTAACGTCTGCTTTAAAGAACTTGTATTGTTTTTCTTTATGCCATAAACTACCAGTAGATAGAGATATACTCGAAAATTTCTTTCTTTCTCGCGAGTTAGTGTACAGACGACAACTCGAAAATTTCAGCCACAGAATGATGTCCATCCAGTTTTATGTCTTAAGAAAGTATATAGATAGATGTTAATATTAAACACATCAAACTTCTATATTATTTTCCTTGCACAATATGAATACAACTAAAAGTACGGTTGGCAAAACTGTTATAATCACAAATCAAGGTTATTTCGTCGAGTTGCTAATCTGTGATTTCAACTAGAGGTCATACGAATACTAGATAGAAGTTATTTATTTCCTATATTGCCAAATAAAAAATGGCCACGAGATTTTCTGCAGTGAAACTAGGTCCTCCTATCGAAGTATTTGCAGTAAACAAGGCATACTTAGATGACACGCATCCAGACAAAGTTAATTTAAGTATTGGAGGTAAGTGACACCCTTTCTTGATTGTAGTAGGGCCCCACAAGGACACCCAAGAAAATTGTGACCCGTTCATTAAATTATATTTGATTTATGCCAAAGAGAGATTCGGCGAGGTATTTAATTTCAGTTTAGCATTTCAATAAAAATTTGGGATTCATTTAAAAGCTCTGGTGGTCTAGGGGTAAGGTTTCGGACTTCTGTGCTGAGGATCCGGGGTTCAATCCTCGGTCCCGGCACAGATTTATCTGATTGCCAAACCCTTCCTTCACCTCTGACAAGACGTGTATTAATCACAACTTGTGAATGTGTGGAATGCCAGATCTCCACTGTGGTTCGGATTCCATGTTAAACTGTAGGTCCTCCATTCCATCTCACAATCACCCTACCATTACACATTAGCGTAAGTGCGTATAACCCGAACGGGTAGTANATAATAATAATAATAATAATAATAATAATAATAATAATAATAATAATAATAATAATAATAATAATAATAATAATACATATAAAAGCTAGAATTCTCCACAATTATGTCAGCAGAAATTTGATAAAAGATCTTAAATTTTAATAAACAGCTTTAACTATCAATGAGATCTCAAGGAAAAGTGCATGATACTATTGCGTTTTTCTTTTTCTTTCTAATGAAAAAAAAGTTTTCTTATTTTTAACACACATACCAATTTAATAAATTGAATGATAACCATTTGAGTATTGTTCATTAGGTTTTTGGTATTAGAAAATTAAAGTCTTAACTCACCTAATTAATAATAGTGGCCATGTGTCAATCTGAGAATCTATTTAGTGCGTGCAATAATGAATACATTTATTATTATACATTATCCCAACCTTAATATAACCTTACAGGTTTTACAATTTATGATTGAAACGTGTAAAACCATATTTTAGAATAAACTTTTTTATTTTATTTTTTGCTGCATAAAGGTTAAGTTTTGTTAAGTAGGGGTAGTTTGTATTCATAAACATATTTGCTCATATTTAAATACTTTTGATCTCTGTTGGAACATTCAAATTCCTTTAATAAACATTTAAATCTTTTTCTGTGATTAGGTGAGTAGCCTATATTTTTTTTTAACTTTCTAATACTATAAAACCTAGAAATAAAATTAAAATTGATATTATTTAATTTCATGGATTGTTATGATGGGGAGCTTGAGTCCTTCAACACGGGGATAGCTACGTGCAGTCCCAAGTGACAACATCGCTATCAAGTAGACATTTTTAAAAACAGTTCACTTTAAAGATGGTTATACATAAGAACAAAAATTGCCTTCTTATAGTGTCAATAATATGGCTTTCACTAAGCTAGGTTCAGAAAGCAGCCCCCACCCCTTTCCTATAAGCCATAAACCAACACCCCAAACAAGTTTACTCAAATTGCAAATCACAAAGAGAATTAGAATACAATGGCTATAAACAATCTTCAAATACCATTGACCAGTTACTTGTCTGAAAAGTTTTATTTATTGAAAAAGGTGTGCGAGAATGCTGGGAACTGAACTATCGTGTTCAAACTGCTACCTCTTTACAACGAAAATTTTAAAGTGAGTCATTTAACTTGGAAGTGGTGTTATCACTGAGGACCTCAACTAGCACTCCCCAGTGGCCCAAAGGACTCAACCTGGCTCAAGGAGTGCAGTGAAACTCCCGTAAGGCCGAGTGTCTGCTGTATACCTTGTGTATGCTATAGGTCATGTTCGCCTTAGTTAAAACTTGAGCCTAATTGATTTGCGCCCACACAGCTTACAGGACGGACGAAGGCAAACCATGGGTGCTACCGGTTGTCCGTAAGACAGAGTTGCAGTTGGCCAACGATGAGACCCTCAACCATGAGTATCTTCCTGTACTGGGTTTGGAGGCCTTTAGTTCCGCAGCAACGTCTATGTTACTGGGGGCGGATCATAGCGCCATCTTGGAAGGCAGGGTAGGAAATACAATTTTTATCAACTTGAACTATATTTTGACCACCTCTGTGGCATAGTGAGTGGTCAGAGTTCCTGGCTACAGGTCCAGAGGTCCCAGGTTCAATCACCAGCGCTTACAGATTTTCTGTGAATCAATGGGTCTGGAACAGGTTAAACTCAGCCTCATAAGTACACATGAGGAGCTACTTGGATGAAAAATTAGTGGCTTCGGTTTATAAAACTGAGATTAAGGGCTGGAGAGTTTGTTGTGCTGACCACATGACACCTTCTCTACATAGAAGTTGGCACTATATTTGCCATCAAATGGCGACTGCTCGATCAGTTTGGCACAATCGCGGGCTGATGCCCTGTTTATTTTAGTAATATGCATTTAGAAAAACTTAATATAATAAAATCTGTAGAAAAGAAAATTACAATTTGAATTATCTAATTTTTAAAGTTTTTAAGCCTAAAAACAATTTTTCATTAACAGTTAAATGGATTCATGAATAGCATTTCATGTAAGGAAAACACGTAAGTTAACTATTAATAGGTTATATTGTTTGTTGACAGGCATTCGGTGTCCAGACCTTGAGCGGAACGGGGGCTCTTCGTGTCGGTGCAGAGTTTTTAGCTCGTCAACTTGGCTATAGGACGTTCTACTTCTCTCAACCTACCTGGGGTGATTGTATAACTACTTGTTGCTTGTTCAAAATAACACAAGACGATCTACGTATCAAAAGAACTAGTCGCATATCCGCACTATATGGTCATGTGGCCTAACGCATCACTCCCGTGTTGGACTGGATTGCCTATGAAGGGGGAGATCAGGGTTAGAATCCCGATGTATTAGGGGTGTTTTTTCCTAAATGTTTTTTTTTCTCCCTCCTTCTACACAAATGTGAGTACATCTTTAAAATTCTGCCTTCCTTGTTCCTATCTCAGTAGCGTAATTAATGTTTATAACTGTTTAATCCTAACAGGTACTAAGGCACGGTGAAAAAAAAAGTCTCATAACCCATTCATTAAACGTATTAGTTGAGTTTAGAAATCCGCTATAATCAGGAGGTCCCATGTGCTAATAATCCAGGTTTGTTAAAGATCATGGAGAAACCATTTATGACTTAGTTTTACTGGAAGAAGAAAAGGAAAGAGGGATAAAAACATCTAAAAGCGAACAAACACAAAATGACAATGAAAAGATGAGATAAAGAGATAATTTTTAATTATCAAGTTTACAAAACTTCACAGTTACTTGGAGTCATGAAGTTTGAGTTACTGATTTGTTGTTTTAATAATTCGAAGCATGTCCAGTGTAGGCCTATGTAGAGCGATTTATGTCTTTACTCCGGTTAAAAGCGGCTCACTCCGTTATAATGTGATCATTTATAACCTTTGCCAAAACAGAAAACCATCGTCTGGTGTTCCTGAATTCGGGTTTCACGGAACCTCGGGAGTACAGGTACTGGGACGCCAACAACCGCACCTTGGATCTTAACGGTTTCCTGGAAGACCTTCAGGGGGCTCCAGAGAACTCTGTCATCATTCTGCACGCATGTGCGCACAATCCCACTGGGTGTGACCCCACACATGAACAGTGGGAGAAGATTGCTCAAGTTATAGAGGTGATGAAAAAGACAAACTTAAAGTAAAAACTTAATCATTCTACTTGAACTAAATGTGTGTGAAACTTAAAATTGGCTTTAAAAAAATGTCATTCTCAACTTAATTTTTTTTTAAATCCAGGTTCGACAATTACAAAGCTTTACCATTGAAAATATTGACGGCTAAAATACTCATGAATGTTCAATTATTGCCATTCTCAGCTGTTATCGGTAGGTCCTATGTGCATTATAAATTAGTATTCAAATTTAAAAAAATCTGGTGATGATAACTAGAATCATCAGCTGAACACATTACAAACATTAAGTGCAGTAAAACATTTTCTAATTGATTTTAAGAAATAAAGTTGTATAAATAATCTAAAAAAACTTAAAAAAAAGTCATCAAAATTGTTTCAAACATTGATTTGGCTTCAAGAATCTTTAATATAAGCTACTCGCTTCAGGCTCGCTTCAAATTGAAACCTTTTTAAATTTGTAATATATTAAATACAGGCCTATCAGGTTTGCAAAATTACTAATGTGGTTATGTCTTTACTTTATTTAAAAATATGTAGGTTGTGGCATTTGGAAACATTATATATAATAGAGCAATAACTTATGTATAAATAATTATGTTTCAGGAAAAGAAACTGTTCCCCTTCTTTGACTCTGCCTACCAAGGCTTCGCCTCCGGCGAGCTAGAGAAGGATGCATGGGCTGTGAGATATTTTGCAAGTCGAGGGTTAGAGATGGTTTGTGCCCAGTCATTCGCCAAAAATTTTGGTCTTTATAGTGAGTATTTGTTTACTTGGAAATATAATACACTTAGATAAATATCTTAGCGATAGTTCTACTTTGATTAAATCGAATTTACAATTTTTTATTTTAGCTTGAAACAAAAATGTGCTTAGTTTGATCTTTACTTCAACTTAAGTTTAGGTAGATCATAAATAAGGACAGTAGGGCTCCGCTCCAATGGTAGGTTAGGTTTCAGGGCCCTGCTCTAAAGCAAAACATAGCCTCTTTTAACTTTCAGATGAGTCTAAAATCCTAATAACATGTTTAAACTGTCATATATAAAGTGCACAATAGAGCTAGGCCTAAAAAGTGGTACAAAAATCATTTGAATAGAATCAATTTAAAACTATCGGTGACCTGGTGATCTAGGGGTAAGGTGTCAGACTTCTGTGCTGAGGGTCCGGGGTTCAATCCTCGGTCCCGGCACAGATTTATCTGATTGCCAAACCCTTCCTTCACCTCTGACAAGACGTGTATTAATCACAACTTGTGAATGTGTGGAATGCCAGGCCTCCACCGTGGTTCGGATCCCACGTTAAACTGTAGGTCCTCCATTTCATCTCACAATCACCCTACCATTAAACATTAGCGTAAGTGCGTACAACCCGAACGGGTAGTAAGACGTGGTGCTAATAATAATATTAATTATGAAAACTATCTAACGATCATTCGATAGTTTTAATCATTCGATAATCGATAGTTAAAATAATTTGATGGTGCCTATCACTACTGTAAAGAGACTGAATTGTGACACAAAATGGCAGCCAAAGACATTTACTGCGTGCATCATGATTTTTGTAAGTACCTTGTCTTACTATCCATTCGGGTTATATGCTCTTTGTCATGCTGAAAAACGCCGGAAGAGCGAGACAAGCACCGAACATAGTGAACATGAAGCCAACCTGAAAGGATAGTTAGATTAGGTCTAGATAGAAACAAACACACTTCACTCTTCATTTCTTCTTACACTTTTAACATTTTAACAATTACACATTGTTTTTAAATTCTCAGAAATATTCTTTTTTCATATAAGACACACATACATAAATAACACATTAAACACAAATAAATATATGTGGAATTACATGCTTGAAGAAGTTGCAGTTCCATAGTTAGAGTCCCGTAAAAATGATTTTATTTTAAGTTAAATTTCGCTTTTTAAATCTCACTTTTCGGTGTTTTTTTTTGTTTATTTAAAATTACATGTTATCTGAGGTATTATTTACATATTGAGACAATGTATACAAAATTGAAATCTATTATTGAAACGTTATATATTTGCTTTAAAATTCTTTGTCAAGTTTGTGTGCATATTTCACAATTTTGTAGCCTAAAGTTAGCTTACACTACAACAAAATACTAATCAAATTTGAGCATGGTCAAAATTTCTTCTTAACTTTGTGTTTATTTAAAGATTTTTTTGTAAAAGCAGTGTTATTTTGTTTTATAGGAGGATTTCGTGTAACAAGACGATTTAGTTTTATTTCGCTTTTCAAAAACATTGTAAATCATATCTAAAAACTATAAAAGAAAAAAGTACTTGATTCCATCTTTGTATGGCACTTTTCGCTTTATTGCGTCTCACCATTTTTATGGGGCTCTCTCCATAGTCTATATATTTATAAAGCCATAAAAAATAGTTTAATATTCATAGTAAAGACCAAACACATGTACTGTTAAAGCTTTTGTCAATATCTGACCTAAACGCAAAATCTGATTGCCAATATCTCAGCTACATAGGCAGCCTACTTGATACATTCACTTTTTGTATGTATTTGTTTTAAATTGTGGATTCACATTTTGAAAAACCTGAAGTTGAATGGTTGTTTTGCTCATATTTTCGACAAAATATATATTTAAAAGGTGCTTTTTAAATCAAATATTATCAGACATTATCAGTGCATTTAAAAGTAGTTAAAACATTTTGTTGACATGAATAAAAACTAAAACGTTCCAAATTTCAGATGAGCGTGTCGGCAATATCACAATCATCCTTAAGGACAAACAGGATCTTATCCCGGTCAAGTCTCAACTCACCCTTACAGTGAGGGGGATGTATTCTAACCCTCCCAACCACGGGGGTAGAATAGTGGCCACAGTACTCAACAACCCCCAACTTTATGACGAGTGGTAAGTGCCGAGTTAATTTGAATTAAGAAGGTGTTTAAAGTCAGCTGTTTATTTATTTATATATTTTGTAGGGATGTGCGAGAACCATTTTTTCAATTCGAGACAATCTCGAGATAAGAATATAAAAAAGTATTGAGACACAAGACGAGAAAACGTCTTTTGAAAGTAATAAAATTTAGATTATGTTTATTAAAGTAACTACCTATATAGTTTATAGAGTTTCTTTTTGACACTTGCGCTGGCACTTGGTTTAGATTGTTTTATACCTATATAGTTCATTCAAACACTCGAAAGATAACTCATACACATTTCAAATGCAATTAATAAAATAGTGATAGGTACTTACAATGAACACCATTTATAATTTAATTTTGTAGTGTAACAGCTTATATTGTCAAAGTTTGATATTGAAAAACAATATTTATAACTAAAACATTTCTTAATGAAGGCTGTTTTTGGGTTATTACGGTATTATTGGAAATAATAAATTCCCAGTTGGGTTTTTTAATTTATTAAGGCCATTATTTGCTTCTTTTTTTTATTTCTTAAATTTTCGAGTTTCATTTTTTAACTTTAGAGACGAGATCAAGATTATTTTTGTCTTGAATTTTCGAGTCTCGCACATCCCTAATATTTTGAGCAAACTAACATACCAGATTTATTTGATAGTGAAAATTATCTTTGGTTGCGGATACAGCCATATCTGGTTTACATTAAATTTAATTGAAAAATGACTCCTGCACAGGAACAGAATCTGAAACTTTAGCTTATCGCACCAATATTTTGTCCCTGAGATCTTATGGAATTGTTTTGTGCTCAGGGTTATAGTATAAGGCAGATTTATTGTTTAACAAGTTATCTTTATGTGAATTAAATCAGTAGTGATGATTTAGAATAACGGTTTTCAAACTTTTTTAATAGTATGCCACACCAGCATTTGCCGTAATTTGGAGGACTACCAAGATAATATTGCATATTTACTATTTCGATTCATTTTTAATTGTGCTCAGGGATATAATAATATAGATTGGACCGCCTGCACTAGTTATTTGACCTAGAATTAATGCTGCCTCCCCTCCAATCACGGTTTAAATCTGTTTTACTTTTGGTTAGACTTGTTCCAAATATATTTACGAGATTTGATGAGGCTCTACCACTGCAGATAATTGCACATACTAATTGTGGTATGCGTACCACAATTTGGAACTCCTGGCTAAAGATTAGTTTGGTAACTATTATTAATAGATAGGGACATGCTAAATTCGCATTTGCAATAACACAAATTTTAACACGAATTCTAATGTTTACACGCAAATAACACGATTTTAAGTTTTTCTAAATAAACACAATTTCTTTGTAATTTGGCAAAAAAACCACATCATGAAATATAATTTTCAATGTGGTAACACTGGCAATACTGTTATGTCAGGGCTGCCGTTTATACGGATAATATAAATTTTTTCTTATTTTATAGGTATAAAACAGATCACAGGAAAAATGAGTGTTTTCACAATATTCAGGCTTTTTTTTTTGTGAGGTTAGCATTAAAAATCATGATTTCTACTTTTACACATTACAATACTTAAGTTTCCATATATTGATTTTTTTATTTCAGCCTTTAAAAGATTTCCCACTAGGCTCAAGCAAGGACATCAATATATGGACCTTGCTAAATGAAATCATGTTTGGCAAAATTATATCTTTTAAATTTTTATTCCCTTCATTTTATTTTATAGTAGTTTAGTCTTCTATGACAACATGTTTCAGTGTTATTATTTTTTGGTCTAAACCTAAATTGATAATTGATTATTTCGATATTGTTATTTCTAAGAATCGAGGTAATGATATTGAGATATCAAGTTTGACATTACTAAGTGTGGAATGTTTTTTGCGTATTTATATTTTATTTTTCTCGAATATGTTAATAAATAGTTAAATACACAATATGAACAAAAAAATGGAGACAGTTTTACCCTAGTTTTTTTTTATTGGATACTAATTTGACTCGTATTTACATAAATAATAACATTGCTTTCAGTTTTTAATATCATCGCTCTTTGAGAAAAATAACCTCACCACCTGCATGTCTCTATTAATAGAGTATTAACTGAGGAAATATCTTTAGATAATATGTTGTGTTCATTATGAAAGCATAGTTAACTATCAATTTATATTTAACCTTATTTTTGGTATTTTATCTTTATTTTAGGTATAGCCTAATTTTGTGTGTGTATACACATTTTTTAAATGTCCTGATGTGCTACCTCATCAGGTCTGAAGCAGCGCACACACTTGCCACTTCAATTAGTGACATCCACCTACTCCATCTGGGAGAAAACACATGTAATAAGAAAGTTTGATGTAACCAACATCGGATGTATTTTGAATTTTATATGAATATGTTTACGAATAAGTATAAGTTTATTGTGTGCTGTTGTGAGGGTGAATATATATTGTTAGGATTGTATAGCCGAGGTGACTAGGGGGAACTTGGTATGGGGAAGGATATCCATTAGTCACGGATTAGTCACGGCTGAAGAAAGGGTAAGAATGTGATTGCGAAATGCTAGGTAGAAAAGGCTATGGGACTGGTTGAGTGTGGGGGTGTTGGGTAGCGACTCATTTTAACGTTAATAAGTTCATGGCTATGTGCATAGAGTTGAAATACTGTTAATTATAATGAGTATATATATTAAAATGTGTCTGCTTGTTTTTATTAAAGCAACAACCCAAGGAATACAATGACCACGTGCCAATTACTATATCATGTAACAGACAAACAAAAAGTAATATAATTATTAATAAAGTTGACACGCAACAAGTCGTGAATGGCGGTAGTAGCTTCCCTTTGCTTTCTGCACTTTCTGCGAGTGAGTGAGAAAGAGCCTACACATTATTCTAAAAAAAAAGGTATCACCTTCCGATCTTTGACATAGCACAATCAACATGAAACCCGCGGTTTTGCTTCCCTTTCAAAGGAAGTTGTGCTACAGACTCTCATTGCTCGGTAAAAATTTGTTGACCTTGCCCTGTTTTGAACCCAGTAGCACTTTACCCCAGGATCATCAAGGTTGTTGTTAGACTCATAGTCTAATATAATGTATCGAGTATATATTAAGTTTTTTTGCCTTATCTAAATAAAAGCATTGATACTTTTTATAGGAAGGAATCAATTCGTACAATGGCAAACCGCATCTTGTCAATGAGAAGTGGCTTGAAGGAAAGATTGCAGCGTCTTGGTACTCCTGGTACTTGGGACCATATCACTAGTCAAATAGGAATGTTTTCTTACACTGGGCTTTCACGTGAGTATCGTCTTATATTATTAGTTAAATAGGGTTGTTTAAAATCAAACCCGACCAAAATTAACATTTTCCGGTAGGCTAGCTTATGTGACATTGACATTGTAATGTTGATCTCGGGAAAAATTAAACATTGTCTTAGTCTAAAGGCTCACAGCTCCCTTAGTGTCTCAGTAATTCTTTCACTGAGCCCCAAGGGCAATAAATACCCAACAGTTTTATTTATTTAGTAGCTAGGTCCAAACAGCTCATTAAGTCTTGTATTAAGTTTATGTTCTAAACAACTTAGTAGCGGTTTGAAAAAATAATAAAAATAAATTGAAAGAAAAAAATTATATTTTTATCTCATCCTTAAATAACCACAAATACGTATCAAGTACTAACCCGCTCTGGTGGCCCCGTGGTCTAACGCACTAATCTCGTGTTGGACTGGGCTGCCAAAGACAAGGATATTGGGGTTCGATCCCGGTCAGGTGCACTAAGGGTGGTTTTCCACTCCGCCTCTACACAAATGTAGGTGCATTTCCTCTAAATTAAGCCTTCCTAATTCCTAACCCATTAGTGTAATTATTACATTGGTGTATAACCCGATCGGATAGTAAGACGCGGCACTAAACAACAATACTTACTAATGGGATGTGTGCTCCTGTTGGGTGCTGCACGGCTTTTCAAACCTTAGAATAAGTTTGGACACCACCACCTCATTTCCTGTTCCACATTGATTTGAGCATGCTACTTGCTTTTTTCTTTTATCACAGCAACCACTGAAAATCAGAAATTTGAAATACTTTGGGGTGTTGCAGCACACAGTTTGGGAAGTGCTGTCTTAGTGAAAGTAAAGTCTGATAAATGTTAATTGGATTGAAAGTTTTTATTCATAATATATGTTTCTAATGAGCAACAAGAAAATGTGAAAAAATTTAACCAACAAGTGAGAAAATACTTTGAGAAAGAAAAACAAATAGGTTTTTAGAATTTTTTTTTAAATGGCATTTTCTTTCTTTATTTCTTATATTTTATAACACATAAACAAGTTTTGATGTTATACAACATACCTCAAACATTGAAAAGAAGTTTTCCTTTTAGAGTTATTCGAAACAAGTCTAAAAAGGTTTTCCTTTTAGAGTTATTCAAAACAAGTCTAAAAGAGGTTTTCCATTTAGAGTTATTCAAAAACAAGTCTAAAAGAGGTTTTCCATTTAGAGTTATTCAAAACCAGTCTTAATAATATGTCTTTAAATAAATATGATAGAACTATAAAAAAATTAAGCGCAAATTAAATTTTTTTTTAAATCTCAAATTTACGCTCACTTCAATATTTACTTGGTATCTTCCTCAGGAGGCAATAGACTGAATAGGAAATTCTCTTCAGTGATGCCAACCTAGTTTTTTTTAGCATGGCATCTTACTACCCATGCGGGTTATATACATATGTACTAATTACTCTGATGGTTTTTAGAGATTAGGAAGGTTATATTTTTAGGAAATGTACCCGCATATTATTACTTACAAATGTAATACACGCGCTTAATTATCTCACCAAAGAATATCATCTATGGCCAACATAATGCGACTAAATTTTACAAGGTAAAATATATCCATTTTGTTACCAAAACTTAGTGAAAATATATGCTGGTAGAATGTGTTGAATAAATTAATCTTGAAGGTTTTGGCAGCCATATTTGTGTTGGCACGAACAAGATTTATAAAAAGTCAAGGTTCATCTCTTAATTCTCAAATTTAAGTGATACTTTGCACCATTGGTTGTGGTGGTTAGTAACAATTTTGATATATATCGATAGAACTACATGCACATTTTAAATGTGCAAAATTTTATATGTATCATCTAAGGGTGCAATTATAGGTTGCACATACTCGTAGGTTTTATTAAGGCTGTTTCTAGGAAAAAAGCTTTGCTTATTTTCAGGTCATCACGGTATTTAGTGACACATTATAGCATGCTTAATGCACTTGATTGCACAAATAATAAAATGAGTTTTGAATGTTCTTATATTACATTTTACTGCTCACCTTCAAGTCATATTTTAAGTGTTAGAAGATGCCAATAAATTGTATTAATTTACATATTTCCTTGTCATTTCTACACTTGAATTGGGTTAAGTATGTCTGACAACTATTATCTGTGTTTGTTGCTAGCTCGTCAAGTGGAGCATCTTGTGAACAACTACCATATTTACCTCTTAAAGAGCGGTCGCATCAACATGTGTGGGATATCCACTAAGAACATAGATTATGTGGCCAAAGCCATCAACGAGACGGTACTTCTGTTCCCCAACTAGGATCGGTACGATACAAACCCACCAACCTTTTGATAATGACTAGGCTAAGGGGGCATTTTATGGAAGAAAACATTGCAAAACTGTATTTAAATAAGTATAATAAAAATGGTGTCAAATGGCTTTATTTAACAAACATTGAAAGGAGGATAGAAGATTAAAGCCTACACACTTAACAGAAAAATGTACACCTTAAAGTTCACAATTAAAACACAACACACGCTAAAGTAATTTTTAGGGCACATCAGGCTTTTTCTTCATCTGGAGAAGGGTGCTGATGTGTCAATGATCAATCAGTAGCTATAATCCAGTCAGTGTCAGTGTCACTTTCTTCAGCTGAAGACGAGACCTGATGTGTCATTGATCAACCCATAGCCATAGCTGTCAGTGTTATACTTTCTTGCGCTGAAGATGGAGTTGGCGTGTCTTGAAAATCACTGGGTACGGGGGACGAATCCTGAAGCCAAAGGTCCCGGGTTCGATTCCCGTGTCCAGGTGTCATTTTTCAATTTTCAGAATATGGTATCTAGATGGAGTAATCCTCACTAAAAGAATAAATAATAGCTTTGGCTATTTAATTCGTATTTTGTTGTGTTTTAATACTGAACTTTGAAACCAAAATTTTTCTGGTAAGTGTGTACGTCTTGCCTTAAAATCCTCCTTCAAATGTTTGTTAGAAACTATATTAAAATATGTTACGATGACCCTAAGTTGATGTGTCCTCTTTTATCGAATACATTAAGTAGGTCATTTGTTATATGGAGGAAGGTACAGGAAACAGGGACGGAAACTAAAGTGAACCGACACAAAATGGCTTTTACGATGAAAAGAGCAAAGTTTACACTTTGCATTGCTTTCATTGGATAAAAGAGGGAATGGCTGCCTTTTGGAGTAAAACAATCGTTACCATCCAATCCCTCGGCCTAGGCTTCATTATATCAGAACTCGCTAGGAAGGAGTACTGTATTGGCCCAAATATAGTACCGCCCCGCGCATAATACGAGCCTAATATTTTTAAGGCGTTCTATATAAATAATAAAAGCTCTGGAATATACCACAAGGTAAAAAATATACAAATTTGACACAGTTTTATTAAGTCCTCTGAATCCTTATCTTGATGCGCAGGCATCTTAAAAAAAAAATTAAATCGGTGACGCAGCACAGATTTTTCCGGCAACTAATACTGAAGGGTGGAAATCCTCCGTCTCTCTCCCCATTTGACCATGAGCTTATAATTATATAATGGGTTTATTTTCATTTATTTGAGGTGTAAGTGCAATTCCTGAACCGACTGATTATATTAGCACAAGACTTATAGATTAAATTATATCTAGAACAGACACAACATCCAGCCCTCGGCCATTAATTCATCACTGTGAAGGGGGGAATGCATATTTCACTAAGGATAAATTTTTCTGCCATATCGGGAATCAAACTCGGTACCCTTAGCTCAGTAGACACACTACCAGCTGAGCCAAGGTGTGGATGATGAGTTTATTACTAGACGCACACAAACTTGATAGTTCCTGTACACTGGTTTTTACCTTCATTTTTGACCTTGAGTTTGGCATATTTAGTATTTGTATTACTTTTTTAAACCTATTTAAAATATGCATCAGAATTCTAAAAAACTAAAGTTTAAATTAAAAGGGGCAATCAGCACACTTACCTTATTAATGTTGTTTTAGAGATTGTTTGAATAAAACACTATTTAATTATATTTACAGATGAGCTTTCACTACCACAGTAAGTTCCTTCAGAAAGTTAACTTGCTCTTGGTTGGACTAACAAAGGTTGAGGGAAAATAGTAAATTCTATTGGATTGCACTATTTACAGTCCAATTTTTATAGGAGCAGCCTTATTTGACCACTAGAAAAGTTACTAGATCTACTGTTCACATAATTACATATAAAACTACCAAAATAAATACTCTTAAGAATTTTTTGATCAATTCAATTTTATAGATATTCTTGTATTTTTAAAACTGGCTCTTCTTAAATAGTGTTTAATTTAGAATATCAAGTCAATTTGTGTTATTTATCGAATAATGTTATTTCATGAATACATTTTTGTAAGATTATAATATACTTATTATAAAAATAGTCCTTGCTAGGAAGTTATTTTCAAGTCAGCCATGTATAATGGTAATTTATATTTGTGATAAGTTTGTTACCAATTTATTATTTTCCAAAAATGAAGAAAATGCATTTAAATGTATAAATTTACAGGAAATGAATTTTGTATATTTTATTTTTATATAATATATATCTCTAAGGAAAACCTTTTTTCACTTTTTGAGGTACTTTGTTATATTTGGAAATGATTCGCCACCTTAACTGTACCTCCTTCCAAATATAACATTTTATTTTTGAGTATTATTGTTTTGATTTTGGGTTTTTATTTTACTTCCTTTTGAACCTATACACTTGAATATAGGTCTAAATACCATTAAAGTATAGGTCTAATATGTCCTCCTTTTCATAAACCCATTTGGTCTCGCCAACAAAAACCTTCACTGCCAAAAAAAAAAGGGTCATTATCAATTGAGTGTTAGTGATCTTAGCTATCTTAGCTATTAGGTTGAATAAATATACTAATGTGTAAAAAAACTTGGTTCCTTAGTGTTGATATGTAGCGAGTGTCGATACACTCATTGGCTTGACAAAACTACTTGTGGTTGTTAGAATAGTTTTTAATTTCATTCAACTGGGAATTAAAAATTACCTCTTAATAATATCTGGATTCCTGTTTAGCTCGCGACTCCATGCATTGGCGCACGGTATAAAAACACTTTGGAGTTCTCAGACACGAGCAATTCATAGTGAAGCTAAGCTAAATATTAAATATTCCTAAAACCAAATCAAAAAGTTTTTATATTTAAAAGAAAAAGAAAAGTTATGTCGCATGGCTATTATAACTTGAGGTAATTAATATTATTTACAAAATGTTATATCGCAAACTGATTTATTTTATCCTTGTCTGATAAATTAAGGTATCATAACCTGTAATTTAACTACTCTGAACTATTTTGTCATTTGAATATTAATTTGTGATATAACCTTCATTTACCCTGAAAGGTAGCGAGCTTACCTTACTTGGTTCCACTATGGTGCAGCTAATAAACCAGGGCCATAGTGTAATCCGTCAAGTTATGGCTGTTTCACCACATCTTACTACCTGTTTCAGGTTGTACGCTTATATTATAATTACTCTAATGGGGTAGGGATGAGGAAGGAAGCATTTCAGAGGTTATCTACTCACATTTGTATGGGAGCAGAGTAGGAAACACCACCCTCAGTAGACCAGACTGGGATTTAACCCCCGATCGCTTTGCCCCGTCTTCAGCCTAAGATGAGAGTGACCCCTTAGACAATTTGGTCACTTAAGCGGGTGTAAAACTGTTGCCCTTCAGGGTAACTGGAGAGTACATAATGCAAAAATTGAACATTAAAATCTATTTTAACGTTAAATATTTTTATTGGTGAAGCTTTGTGATTGTCAAAAGCAGAATTTTCTTTTAATTTGAAGTCAAAGCTGACGAATATTTGAAACAAAATCAAAGTTTTTGAAGCCTCTCATACCCCAAAAGTAAGTGTTTATCACTATCAAATAGTGTTGGGTTGTAGGTATATACTTACTCGCCTACCCCTGCTCCATTTTTTAAAAATTAATGTTAATATTTTATCTTTGCAAAAAGTGTTTTCAGTTAAATTAAGCCTGTTAAATGTCAGTTGAAGAGTTGCCAAAGTTAATATTACTGTAGTATATTTCTGGAAACATGAAAATTCCATAATATATTGGTTTGTATAGTATTCATTATATAAAATATTGTAGATTACAAACTGTGATACATTGTAAATTGCTAACAAACTATGCTTTTATGTAGGTATGTAAAAAAAAATGTGTTGGTGTAAAATAAAGCTTTGTTGATTATACCTGCTTATTACATTAAGATGACTAGAAATCACTATTCATAATATACTTTTTTTAACATCATTTTGAAGAAACAACAAGAACGTTTTCGAAAGTTATAACTATTTTAGTGCAGTAAGTACCTAATCCTGCACATTTGATGAACCCAAGACTGCCGCGGGAATTTATTTATTTTTCCGTGATGGGACCCTCGAATCATTAAGGAGAATCTAGATTCAAGGATTCAAGAATCCTTCAAAAAAAATCAGGGGAAATTTGTTTTATAGCTCTAATACTGCTTATTGGTGGTTCAGGATCAATTATAATTATTATAAGATGAACTTAACGACCAGGCCCAAGACCAGTAATTTAACCCTTAACTGGATTTATAACTTATAATTAATGGATTATAAGAAATAATGTTAAGATTTAGTTACTATTTTGTATTTTATATTGTATTTATATTTCCTCATATGTCAATGAATTTCTCCAAGATTCAGAGTCAAGATTAGGGATTTGAAGGTAAATTGAAGATTCAGATTCGTAAAATAATGGATTTGACCCAACTCTTCTATTTGTTATAGAATTGTAATGACTATATATTTAAAACGTGCATCGGCCATCAGTGATCGAATGATCTAATGCAGTGGTTTTCAATTACTTCTCACCATAGGCCACAATTATGTAATTGACACGGCATAAATTGAGCCGTTTGTTTGTTTAACATTTGTTGTGTTGTGGATTGCAGGTGACAAAACGAGTATTGCAAGGTATTCTGATTAGTTAGTAAACAATAGAACATATGCGCTGACAACATAAACAGAGTCTCAGAATTCCTCACGGTAAATCAGGCTAGGAGGCAGGATAAATAGTAATGTTTTCGGACTAACTGGGCTGACAACTCACCATCAAACCTAGGAGGGTCACGCTGCCCATTTTGGGAGCTACACTGGTTAGGACACCAGATCACCGAGTACGTGTGCCGGGAGGGGCTACCGTCGTGCCCAAGGTACCAGGGTTTATGTCCGCGTCAGGCCAAGGGTCACAATATAGAGGTTTTAGCTTTATATTTACTTTTTCAAGGATTTTAATAACTATAGGAAGAAGCGTAATTCTAATAGAAATTTTAGCAATTAAAGTGCTAAAAACGACCTAGTTACTGCTTAGGTTCCTTTTGGCTATTCCATTCTGATAGCTTCTTGCTGACTTTTTTACTGTGGCAGCCTTGTAATGCTGCTAGCGTAATATAAAATCATCCCCCAACCCCGGGCTTGTTGATTCTCTTTTACTACACATTAGTCGCATATAATTATTATTATAAGCAATTTATAATAATAAAAACAAGCATTAGTGGACATGCAGGTTTAATGTCACGCTCGTTTGGTTGGGTTTGTTGGTGAAGGTGAATGTGAAGTAAGGATTTTAATTCTGGCCAGGGGTAGTTTATTCTAATATCCCTCCAAGCAAATAAGGGTACATTTTCTCTCAATTTTACCTATCCCACTGGTGTAGTTAACTGTAGATAGTCTGGGCTGGTAGTAATACACAGTGAAAAAAAATTAACAAAAATAGAATTTGAACGCCTTTAAGTTATCAAAGGGTCGCGATGGCCGCAGAGAGAAAAGTTGTGGTCATAAACTACAAAATGTTGAAAACCGCTGTAGTAAAGTCAGTTAAATTTTTTAATCTAAACTACACGATTTGAACAATATCTGCAAATAAATAAATATATTTAAGCTCAATTTGATAGTTAGCGCAGGTAAACTGAAATAAATACTAATTCAAATTATTTCCTTATGCACTGAAAAAGACTTGTAGCTTTAATATCCAGTGTGAACAAATTTTAAAAATACAGTTGCCTAAAAGCTCTGTTCAAGGCTTGATTATAACCCCAAATTT
>CABFWB010002003.1:70592-82647 GCA_902151455.1 Timema bartmani
AAAAAAAAAAAACTTATATTTTGCAAACTTCATTGCTTAACAGTTTTGATGCATGATCTCCCCACCCACCTCTTTTTATGCCTTCTACACAAACTTTTTTTTTTCGGCCGGCTAGCTTATACATTATTGTTGCCAAGAATTACATTGTTGCATTATTACTTCCTTGCCATATTAAAATACAAATAATATGTTTCACTGGATTCTGAATAATAAATATATTTGAATGATTGGTTAAATCAGTTAACATACATATCATCTTTAACTAAACAAAATTTTTTTTTATAAAACTCGATATAACCCAACTAGTTTTTTTTAATAATAGTTTTTTTTTTCAACCCTGAGCTCAAGAGTGAAAAAATAAACTGGTTTTGAAAGGTTATGGCTTATACCCTTTGAACTTGAATCTTATTACATGATTTTAAAATACACTGCTTATTACATTGCCTCATTAAAAGTCTAATAAAAAATGTGTGATGATTAGTCTAATAAAGAATATGAAAATTAATTTGATAATTACTCTAGTGCCATA
The DNA here is from genome assembly GCA_902151455.1 of Timema bartmani. NCBI lineage: Eukaryota > Metazoa > Arthropoda > Insecta > Phasmatodea > Timematidae > Timema > Timema bartmani. Next base: position 71,122 of record CABFWB010002003.1, read on the forward strand.
AGCTGCATTCTGTGCTTCAACAGTCTTATGTGTTTAACATGTTAACACTCAACTTAGAATTTCATAAGTGACCATAATTATCTGGATTTTTTTTTTCCATCTCTCAAGATTGCCTATAGTTTCTTACTATTAAATTACCCTGGGTTTTTCATAAGGGAATACCTGCAGACACAAAATGTTTAGATACATCTTGAAACCACGATATAAAAACTATTTTTTTCAAATGAAACACAATGAAACAAAAAAAATAATGAAACAAAATTTTCAGTTTGTATTAAGATGGTGGTGTGTAATGTTGGCGATATTGATACTGATAAATTGTTAGCTATAATTTCCTGGGATTGGTTGGTTTAAACAGGAGAAAGCATCAAGTAGGAGATATTGGGTTCACCTTATCAATAAAAAAAGAATTGAGAAATGTGTTTTGGCAAATTACACATCCATGTCTCTACACTCATTATTGGTAGCCTTTTTAGGCATTTTCAAGCACAAACAAAACAAGAATGATTAACACAGCTCTAGTTTTGAAGGAGATTATTGTCACATGGCCAGACTGCCCGACTTTCGCTTGCGCAGTGGCATTTTTTCACGAAACACGTGAAACAAACCTGATGAAACATGTTAGTGGGGAAGACAGCTGCTTTGTTTCAACATGTCTCACAGTGTGTCGTCTACGTCATCGCTTTTGTTTTGTCTTGTGTCAGAAAGTGTGCAGTGGCTTATTTTAAAGCATGTGGTCAAAGCGGGATGACACACGATGAAACACGACGACACAAAAAGTTTTGTTTCATTATGTTTTGAAACTTTTGTGTCAACATGTGTGCTTCTTAGGGAACTTAAATTGAAGTATAGAGGAATGAAATTTCATTTCCAATCATTGACTAGTGTGGAGTCATGGCATTGATGTTTAAAACAAATCATCATGAGCTTGTTCCAACCAAACTGTATCTTAAAATTTTCCTGACTTTTCCGGTTACTATGTATTAAGTATATTACGTTATTTTATTAAGAACAAAAATTGATGTAATACTTTTAGACACACACACATTCTAAAATCTTGCCAGTCTTTGAAGGGGTTAAAAGATTTCAGCCTAAAGTGATGGGCCATTGGGTAGTGCGATCTAAGTTAGATTTCAGTGAGACTATATTGAGCAATTAAAAGATCGCCTTACATCAATACAGTTTAAAATAGTTGTGAGACACGTCTTCTTTAGTTTCTTTTCCCTCCTTCTCCTCCTCACCATCATCATGCACTGTTTCATGCCACTGGCAGGGTCTGTCTTGAACATAAGCCTCTCCATTTACTTTTCTCCTCCCACCACATTTCTTCCTCCACTCCGGCCCAATCCACTCCACTCCTCTCCTCTCCACACTCCTTTCATCAATCTGTCCCTGGATCTTCTTCCTATAACGTAATCAAATTCTCACACATGCAGTAGAGGGATGGATAGACCACAGTAAACCATATGTTGACTTTGAAAATTGAGATTAATATGTACAACAGGGGCAATTGTATTACAAGAGATTTGTGATGAGTATTAACTGGATGAAAGTGATTATTTAAATTTAAAAATGATACCTGGATGCAGAAATCGAACCTGGGACTTTCGGTTTAGTATTCCAATGCTCTAACCAATGAGCTATCCAGGATTCGTCTCATAGTCAGGGTTATTCTTCACTCATATTTTAAATCTGTGATGGATGTGAGGAGATCATAGACTACATATGAGTGATCACTTAAGATCGTGAACTATCAGAAAATGCAGCCACCTTGGACATGGTAAGGCTTGATGCTACCAATAGTACAATTACAACTGTACGAATGCGAATATCAAGATAGATTAAATAGCCAAGCATTGGTGCACTAAGATTAAGGTCCCAGGTTTGATTCTCGTATCCAGGTGTCATTTTTCAACTTAAATAATATATTTAGATATGGCTTTAACCATAATTAGTAAATATAATAGCTTTGCTATTTAATCCATCATGGAAAAAATATTATTTCAACTATGGTAAATAAAAGTTACTTTTTTTTAAAGTGAATATGTAAATATTTCCATAAAGTTTATATACTTACCTGACTTTTCCATGATTTATCCCTGACCAAGTAAATTTCCTGACATTTCCAGGTGACTGGACACTGACTTGAGGAGGAAATAAATGGAATCGTTCTGTATCCAAATGTTTAAGGAGTTAATATAAAACATGTTCGAATCAGCGCACCTAGATCTTCAGTTCGCTTTTTCTGACATACAAAAATATTATTTTAGGTTTGCACCTATGTGCCCCAAATTCTCAAATATTCAAGTATTTATATGGTGGTTTTTTTTGTGTGCAAATTTTTCCCCCCCAGGTTTTCAGACACACAAATTTCTTGCATTTTCCTGGTTTTACAAGTGTGTGGAAATTCTGCTATCTTTTAACACTAAAGAATTATGAATACAATATTAGGGGGGATGAGCAACATAACAGTATTTTAACCAACCAAGAAAATATTAAACACATATTTTAGATATTTTGTTAAAAAGTAGCAAGAAACAATAAGATAGTAAACTAGGAATAAGTCAAGTTTTCATTTTAAACTAGGGATGGAACCTTCAAATCCTCGAACCCATAAAAAATATATTTTTTTCTTCAATTATTTCAATTGAAATTTGTTTTAAAGCTATAATACTCCCTCATAACCAGGGCCCAGACCAGTAATTTAACACACAACTGAATGTACAAATGTTATAATGAAAGGATTATAAGATAATTTTTTTAATGTCTAGTTACTATTTCTATTTTTCCAATATATTTCTACTTCCTTTGAGGCTCATACTTTTTTAATAAGATACGAATTTGTCATTTGGGATTCGATGACAGAAGTTAAATGAGAATTCGGAAAAATAGTGAATTCGACCCAACTCTTATTTAAAACCAAATTAATCAATATATAGTAGGCCTAATTATAAAATAATATTATTAACTGCACAAAGTAACACAATATTTTAAATATCAGCTATTATATATTCAACCCCACAGAAAAAAAATAGTTAGTTACTGGCATTAAAGAGGCATTGTTAAGTAAGTAAAATAATTAAAAATTTAATAACACAAAGAATATTAATATTTTTCAAATATTCTATATGATTCAGATGATAATTTTTTTAAATTAATTAACTGCAAAAGATTACTTAAAGCTTTAATTAAAATAATACACCTTTATTTTAATGTTGATCCTCTTCATTAAATATATCACCCATATTCCTTTATTTTAATACTACGCATTTAAATATACGCATGTAAAAGGGTGTATATGTGCAATGTGTAATTATCAGTAATCATTAGAAGGCTTGGCTGATATCTATATTGATAAGTATGTTTGGCTCAAGTTCAAGGATATGTAATTATATTTCTTTCTGTTATTGCAGGCAGTGAGCTGATGACCTTTAAGTACACGTGTCAGTAGATACTAAAAACAGATCCTCAATTAATTCTAAAAATACCTCAATAGGAGTTGCCAAATTAAGGTGACCATTTGTCCCCGATTTTTGAGGACAATCTCCAAGATAATACTAACATCCCCGACCGAGTTTGTCCTCCCCAATTTGTAAAATAAATTAATGCAATTTGAAATTGATAAGGAATTAAATTATTATTATTTAGCACTGCGTCTTACTACATGTTCAGTTTATACGTGAAGAGGAACTAGAGAAAAAAAAAATATTTTGATTAAAATCACTTGCTTAAAAGTTTAGATATAAAATCACACCATGGATACCACTTCGGTGGCCGGGTGGTTTAAGGGCTTTACTCGCAATATAATGGAGTAATGACAGGGAGATTAGAGTTCGCAACTCAGTCGGGTGTACTTAGGGCAGTTTTTCCTAAATAGTTATCCAGCCTTCCTCCATAAAAATGTGTGTACATATCCTATAATATTCTAATATCCAACGTTCCTCACACCTACTTAAATAACGTATAATATAATAGCATTTTTGTTCATAATTAAGTCATCAAAAATAATTATTAATAAGTAAATTAATCAAATTTCTGCAATAACCAAACTGCAAGAGTTAATGCGATGGTTGTTGCTTCGCAGCAGTCACGTCTCCCCACCTCTTTAGAACCTGTCCCTATCTTGAGATAGTTCTATTCCAGTCCACCTCATTACACCCATCCCTACCTTGAGCTAGTTCTATCCAGTCCAACTCATTACACCCTAACCATATCTTGGGCTAGTTCTATCCAGTCCACCTCATTACACCCTGTCCCTTTCTTGAGATAGTTCTAGCCAGTCCACCTCATTACACCCTATCCCTATCTTGAGCTAGTTCTGTCCACCTCATTACACCCATCCCTACCTTGAGCTAGTTCTATCCAGTCCACCTCTTTACACCCTATCCCTATCTTGAGCTAGTTCTATCCAGTCCACCTCATTACACCCTATCCCTATCTTGAGCTAGTTCTATCCAGTCCACCTCATTACACCCTATCCCTATCTTGAGCTAGTTCTATCCAGTCCACCTCATTACACCCTATCCCTATCTTGAGCTAGTTCTACCCAGTCCACCTTATTACACCTAATCTCTATCAGCTCCATTCTAATGTTATCCTATCTGTATATAGGTCTTTCCATTGGGTATGCTAGCCAATACCCTGAACAACGTTCTAGAATTACCCATTTGCGCTGCACGTATTGCCCACCGTAATATATACACACACATTTTAGGTAAACCTATATTAATCCAAGTCGGTATCTATGTAATCATTTCATTTGGTTCAAGAGTCACACCCCTTAAACCACTTTCCTAATCATAAAGTTGCTAAAACATCATAACAGACGATGCAGTTTCAACAAATAAAAACCAAGGCTAAAGAAAGAGGACTTTAGTTGTTAAGTCCAAAAGTATCACAATAAATTGAAAAATGAAAATAGCATCAACCATGCCAGTTTTTTGTGATTGATAATAAAGAGGTCAATTATTTTCATCTTTTTATTATATTTTTCAACTCTTGGAAGTTTCCGGATTAATGGGTTATCTTTATCATGGCTGATTATTGATATATACTATTTCAATTTGCAAACACAAAGTGAGCCTATATAAGTTTTTATCAAAAATGTTGACAACTCTCTTTCTTGGATATTATATAGTAGAACAAACATGGAGTCCAGTAGAGAGTCCAAGTTTGACACAAATTGCGTTGTGGAGGCTAACGAAATTGCAAGATTGAGAGCAGCTTATTTTGCAGACACCAACAGAAATAAGGTAGATTTAATTGTTGGAGGTAAGTTTAGTTTTGCAATATTTCTCACAAACCATTCAGGTTGTACTAATTTCGCTAAAATGTTAGGAAAGATAAAAATTGAATTTAGATTAGAGATGGGACGTTCGAATTCCCAAATCCCATGGTCAAATCATGACATAAGAAGCACTTTTTTTTTTTTTAATTTTTCATTTATTTGAGGTATTTAATGTGCACTTTTTGAACCGACTTAAAAACTAACTTACATCTAGAACAAACACAATATCCAGCCCCCAGCCATTAATTCACCACTGTGAAAGGGTAAACCCACCTTTCACCAACGATAAATTTTTCGGTTGTGCTGGGAGTCGAACCCGGGACATACACCCTACCGACTGAGCTAAGGTGTCTGTCAACACACGCCTTATTTCATGTCTAATCCTGATGATGATGATGCTGATAATGATGGCGAGCGTCGAAACTGGTTGACATTAGCGGTCAACTTAGCTGCTATTTTAAGCAGCAAGGGCTTGTATTGAGCTAAAGATTATATTTCTCTTATTTTCAATCAAAAACTTTATCACCTTTTCTCGTTAACATTTTTACAAGCATCATCCATTTTGACTTATTAAATATATTATTGTGTGCAATATATACTTCAATATTAATGTTTTGACAATAACATCTAACTTTTAATCAAATCCAATTCAACTTAATTTATAATTTTAGATGTCTTCTTAATAGTATGTGTTTAAAGTTCATAGTTCTATACATTACTCCATATGTCACACCTAAAATTCTTTCAAGATTTCTAAAAATTTGTCAACTCACATTTTAATGTGATAACGTTTTAAATATTGTAATTATATTAATTTATATAAAAATTCTCATTCAATTAATTGAATCCTAATTTCCTTAATATTATTTTTATATCATGCTTTTTATAAAATTTCTATAATGTTTATCAAAAGTTTCAATATTTTGACTGGCTAAACTTTGACAATGTTGAAGCCAGAACTTTTTTTTTAAAAGTTGAATTTTTAAAGATTTGCATACCCTTTTAAGTTTAACATGTTTTTCTTTAAAAATAAAAAAAGTTTTACTATCTAAAATAGGTTAAATGCATTTGAAGATCAAAACCTATTGGATATAAATATTGTAATGATATTAAAAAATATATATTATTTAGTATGTGAGCTTTTTATTTATTAAATAGACTACTTATTGTATAGAGATGTAAGAGAAGGGTAGATTCAAGGAAGCGCCACATTTTTTTTTTCAGAGAAAGTGAAACCACACCCAATGCCTTCACATTTTTAATATATTTTGATAAAATATATTGCGATGTGGTTAAGAAAACAGACAGACCGGCAATATATTTTCTCAGTACGCCATGGTTGTCAACTTAGGGGTATTAAAAACATGAATTAAATTTTTTTAACATGGTATGTCCATGCATATGATATCATACTCACCCCGTGTGACATGACATCAATCTAGAATGCAGGAATGTATTAACCATGGTGCTATGCCATTTCATTGTTAACCTTCTGAAACCATATTTATTTCCTGGCGGTTTGCCGGGGACTAGCAGCTGATGTCATTTAGAGGAGCACATTATAATGTATTCTACTACCGAATAATGGGGTGCGAAGGCCACTTTTTAAATGTGAAGCGAAGCTTGAAACTTGTGAAGCAAAGTCGATGAGATGTTTGTATGTGTAAAAACTCGTATAGATATAAGTGAGTAATGAATGGGTGCTGAAGGAGTGTGGTTTGAAAGGAAATCCAATAAGTCAATGTGAAAGAAGCGTCTTACGTTGGTTTGGACATGTTGAGAGGATGAGTGCGGATCGAGTGATGAAGCAAATATATGAAGGTAGAGTGTGTGAATCAAAAGGAAGGGGTAGGCCATGTAAGATGTGGTTAAATGTTGTAGACAAATATGTAAAAAATAGAAACATTAAGAGTTTTAAGAATAAAAGAACATTTATGACTCTTGTGTTTGTATATTGTTGATGCGAAAGGAGTATGCAAGGATAGGGAAGTGTGGAGAAAGTTAGTTAGGATGAATTAATTAAGGAGATTTTTTTTGAGCTGCTATATGTGTACCTACCTCATTAAGGAATGGCACAATTCAGTATGTATGTATGTATGTATGTATGTATGTATGTATGTATGTACATAGCACTACTTCTAATTTCTAAATTGATCATTTTATGCATCTAGATAAGGGGAAGGTTTAGAGAAAAAACAAAGCATACTATATTTTTTTTATGCTGACATACCCAAATTTATCTATGATTATGTTAGAGAGAGCTTTTAGTCACTAGACGGTGTTAAAACATTGCCTAGTAGCTGTTTCAAGAAATGATTAAATGTTGAAAATATTTAATATTTAGTATAATATTTAAAATGTATTCATTGTACTTTAAAGTTTTGTTCTTTCTCTGAAATGTTTTGTAACTGTGAAGGTTAATGTGGGTGTTAAAATTGAAGCAAAGGAGATTTTACCTTCGGCTTTGGCGTATCAAAGCTTCACACACCTTTGCTACCCAATGTATGAGACTGTTCGATTATGACAGCCATATACATGAATTTGAGATTATAGGATTACATGTAAAATATAGGTGCTCTGTATTTATGCTGCGATTGGGATTCTCAAATCCCTAAATCCTTAACAATATTTGAGATTCGAGAAAATATCGGAAATTCAAAAGAAATAAAACTATGATTTTTGTTTTTTTAAATTTCGAATTGGAATTTGTTCTAATACTCCTTATTGGTGACTCAGCCACAACATAATTATAGGACAAACTTAACAACCAGACCCCATACCATTAATTTAACACCTAACTGACTGTACGAGTGTTTTAATATATGGATTTTAGCAACAAAAAAAAAGTTAATATTTAGTTAGTATTTATATTTTATATTATTCTGTTATCTTCTTATATAATGTTCAAAGTTTTTTTTTTTCCAAAATTCAAATTTGAAATTTGAATGTAAAATGTTTTGGTTTAGTAAAATAGTGGATTTAGCCCCATCTTCATCTTTATCCAAGAAAATTCAATATTCTAGTGAAATTACAGACCACCAAAGTAAAACCATTTTAGCTGTTCAGCTTATAGAGACGACAATGGCAATCTGTGGCCGTTGCCCGTGGTTCGTAAAGTAGAAGAAGAGATAGTCAAGGATATGACACAGGACTACGAATACCTGAGGGCGTTGGGCGATGAGAGTTTTACCTCCGCAGCTAGTCGACTCCTCCTGGGAGGAGAATCAATGGCAATCGCTGAGGAAAGAGTGAGTATCAACTATTAGACAAGGTGCTTTAGAAATCAATTTTAATTTTTCTCATTTATGGATGTCATTATGAGTAATTTTTTTTACTAGTGAAACATTTAATGAGCTCTTTTTAAAAGCAGGCTTATACCAGCGCCTAATTTAATATCGTCCGAGGTCTAAATATATTTCAAAGAGCTTTAGTCTAAAAATTCAAACGCAAGGATGGAAGGTATTAGGGTTTTGGGCACACAATTTTAAACACAACACTTGTTTCAGCATATAAAGAAAATTAACTTAACCTATAGCAACCCGTCCAACCCAAATACTCTTTTTCAAATATTAGAATATGGTACTGATTTAAAAGTGGCAAATAATCAATTATTTGAGACAGTTTTGTTCTATTGAATATGTTTCTACCAAGAAAAAAAGCATTTTAATTTGTTGATATGGCATTACCAGGTGGCAAGTATCCAGTCTGTGAGTGGAACAGGGGCCCTGTGGATTGGCGCCAAATATCTAAGCAGCGTACTTAACTATAACACTTTCTACATGTCATCACCCACATGGAGTAAATACAAAGCACTTTTAAATATTTTAGATATGTTTGTTTTGACAGACACCTTAGCTCAGTGTGTCCGCCTACTGAGCAAAGAGTCCCGGGTTCGATTCCCAGTATGGTCGAAAATTTATCATTGATGAAAATGTGGATTTACCCTTACACGTTAATAAATTAACTGCCATGGACTGGATGTTGTGCCTGTCATAGTCAAGGTAAATCATAAGTCATATGAAGCTACGACAGGCCTAGCCAGCCAGTGGTGGAAAATATATGGCTTGAATAAAAAACTGACCCAGGCCACAGACTGGAAACAGTAACGGATGTATAATATATGTTTGTTTCTTAAAATAGCATACTTTGGTGCCAGTGCACTATCAGTGACTTATGCTTATTAATTCCAGGTCCAGGTTTATTACGTTATCTTGGCAATGGTGTGCAAAAAGCATACTTTAACAAGTTTTTACCCTCTATAACTCGTGAATTGTAATTATTTGAAATCAGTGAGTCACTATTTATAGCTTGGTCAAATTACCTTAACCATCCCTATTTCCTGTTTATGTGTAAACATAAAAAAATAAAAATTCTACAACCCTGCTCGGTGCTGTTAACAGAAACATTAATTTTGCAGACAACCATCGCAGCATATTCGAGTGCAGTGGGTTAACAGATGCTCGCGAGTACCATTACTGGGACCCTGCCAATCGTTCCATCGATATGGAGGGGCTCCTCGAGGACCTGCGAAATGCCCCGAAGAAATCCGTCATCATATTACAGGCTTGCTCGCACAACCCCACGGGTCTCGACCCTACCCGTCACCAATGGAGCCAGATAGTGGACGTCTTAGAGGTTGTCAATTTGTTACCATATCACATGAATACATGCCAGCCTGCATCCTCACACTTCGCGTCCCAGTCACCCAATAAAAGGAATTTTCTACATGAATCTGCATGAGATATTTTTGTCCCCCACCTTGAGTTACGTGCGGCCAGCGAACAGTACGATGAATCAACATACACTGTGGCCGGATTACAATTTTTTTTTTTATTGAACTTAAATAAATACCCCATTTGAGAAGTGTTATTCTCTGTCACATTTAACATCGTCAGATTCAAAACCTTTCGCAAATGGTCAAGCTTATAAAAAAAATGTCTTAATCACCCCTGCAAAAATTCCCGGGGAAAAAAAAGAATTCTCTTATTATTTCATATCTGAATTTTTCATTTGTAATAAAAAGGTTTTAAATAAAATTTGGAAATATTATATTACAAGTTTGACACTACTGATAAACAATGACTTAAAAAGACAAAATAGCAGAACAACTACAACAACTATAAAACACATTAGTTCGATACCTATTTAATCTAAAACAATATGAGCATTTATATTTTTACATTAATAAACTGCTTTGGTTGAGTTTAAATTAAAGGCGGATGTATACATTTATCAGTATTTATTCACAAATTACTGTCACTCTCACAACCTCAATGCCACTTTTCACAGTTCCTATTTCTAAATGATGAAAATATCCATACTAGCAGGTTAGAATCTAGTCTACAGATGTATATTCCCATACATGGAGATACATGCTTGTTCTCTTACTGTCTTGGCATCGTAGGTCTAGAACAAATCAAATAGATAACTCTACTAGCAGTGCAGTCATCCAACAAGCAATCACCATAACTTCCCCAGATTAATAAAGGTCGTTGTTGTCATTGTCGTGATCTTTATTATTTTAATATGCATTATTATATTTATTATTATTATTATTATTATTATTATTATTATCATCATCATCACAACCACCACCACATAAATACTCTCTTTAGTAGGCACTTAAATGGACGGTAAGCTTGTCAAGTTTGGTTTGCCGGTGAAGACGCAATAATAAGGTTCTAAGCCTTGTTGTGTATAGCGAAGATCATTTTTTTCCTAGTTGGTTTCTCAATATCCTCAGACACACAAATGTGGGTACATTTCTCATCCCTACGCCATTAGTGCGATTAAATGAGGATATCCTGGACAAGTAGTAAGTTGCAATGTGAAATTAAAAAAAAACAACATAATTTTAGCAAAGAATGAGAGGAGAAGGTTTCATAATAATGAGTCACATACACTGTATTCATCAAAAGACATTGTTACGATAGTCGAGTGTCGTAGATTATGGTGGGCAGGACATGCAGCGCCAACGAAAGAATATGTAACCGTGATCAGAGTATTTACTGGTAAACCCATTGGAAAGACCTTGATACTGATGGGAGGGTAGCATTAGAATGGAGCTGAAAGAGATAGGTTGTAATGAGGTGGACTGGATAGAACTAGCTCAAGATAGGGATAGGGTGTAATGTGGTGGACTGAATAGAACTAGCTCAAGATAGGGATAGGGTGTAATGAGGTGGACTGGATAGAACTAGCTCAAGATAGGGATAGGGTGTAATGAGGTGGACTGGATA
>CABFWB010002003.1:91320-120790 GCA_902151455.1 Timema bartmani
TTTTCCTTTGATAGTTTTTAGATATGATTTACAATGTTTTTGAAAAGCGAAATAAAACGAAATCAGCTCGTTACATGAAATCCTCCTATAAAACGAAATAACACCGCTTTTACAAAAAAAATCTTTAAATAAACACGAAATTAAGAAGAAATTAAGCAGAAATTTTGATCATACTGTAATTTGATTAGTATTTTGTTGTAGTGTAAGCTAACTTTAGGCTACAAAATTGTGAAATATGCAGACAAACTTGACAAAGAATTTTAAAGCAAATATATAATGTTTCAATAGTAAATTTTAATTTTGTGTACATTGTCTCAATATGTAAATAATACTTAAACACCTCAGATAACATGTAATTTTGAATAAACCCAAAATACGAGTAACACCGAAAAGTGAGATTTAAAAAACGAAATTTAACTAAAAATAAAAGCATTTTTATGGGGCTCTACCTAAGGATTTGGTGTGATAATGCTCAACAAGTGATTTAACCAATTATGTCCCAAGGCCAGGATTCAGACATCACTTGTGTTGTGAATTGTTGCCAGAGACAGCAGGGTTGGGTTAAACTGTACCTGTGAATTGTTATCACTCAGTATAACACTACCAGAGAGGATGATAGCATATCGCAGGTTCAGTTTTAACAAGCTCTGCTTACTCTGGTAACATTTCATGACACAACACTGTACATAATTTATTTTAAGACGGACTAGAATAATATTGCCAGGTTAAATTTTCATGATTTGATACAATTTTTCAGCCAATGCTTGCTAACAGCAAGCCAAGTGTTAATTTCAATATTTAAAATAGGTTAGTTGGTTTTGACCGCCTGAGTGGTCTAGTGGTCAGAATTCTTGGCTACAGATCCAGAGGTCCCTGGTTCAATCTCTGGTGCTTCCAGAATTTCTGAGAAGCAGTGGGTCCGAAACGAGGTCAACTCAGCCTCGTGAAAAGACAAATGAGATACTTGAATGAAAAAGTAACATCTCCGGTTTAGAAAACCGATATTAACGACTGGAGGGTTCGTTGTGCTAACCACATAACACCCTCTATTCACAGGGGTTGGAACCATCTTCGCCAGCCGACGACGGCCACTCGGTCCTTTTGGCTTGATTGCGGGCTGACGCCATAAAGATTTTTTTGTTAGTTTTAGCCATTTTGTGAGTAAGCTTACTAAATATTTATAGAATTGTGTATTCCCATTTCTAACAAGTATATGTATATATTTGCTTTTTTGCAGCCACGCAAGTGGAACATATGGTTAAAAAGTACCACATATACATGCTGGAAAGCGGTCGAATCAACATGTGCGGCATTGGCAGTAAAAACATTGACTACGTCGCTCGGGCCATACATGAGTCTGTAGTTCTTAGCCCACAAGACACAAACGAAACGTAAAACAAATTAAATGGTGTACACCCTTTAACTGAACTAATTGATCCGCAAGTTAGACAAAATGGGTTTGTCAATATCTAACTAATACAGTTTGAATATTCAGGTTGGATTACCAATGTAAATTCACAGTGAGGTTGCTCACTTGTCGAGCATTTGCAGGTTGTAAATGCCAATCAGGCCTCTTGCATGCTAGATGGATGCCGGATCAATATAAAGAAAAGTACCGCCGTACACGTGTATTGCAAATGCCAGCCAATTTGTCTCACAGAAATCTCATGCGAGACGCTCATGCAAGCTACTGTGCATGCATCAAGCTGCGCAGCCAGCAATAATATTCATTGTTGTAGTCAATGGTGTTCCCGAGAAGTGTCACTGTAAGTGACACTTACTTGACATACGATAAAATGTTTCAAATTCGCTAGGATCATCTAAATCACTGACAATATGGGCCAAACTATTCGTTAAGTTCAACGAATTGAAGGTATGAACCTACCACCACCACCACCACCACCACCTAGATTGTCGTTTTCTTCTTCGTAGACGAACCGTCGCCAAAAGCAACAACTCTTCCCCTAAGGAGAACATTTTCATGACTGGCATATGGCAGATGAATGTGCAGTGGCTGTTCCAACTAGCAACTATCATCTGGAATCTGCTATAAACAATCATCTCGCATTATGCTAGACGAGTGTGTTACCCACCTTAGAACCAGTCTCCAGTTTTTATTTTAATCGATACCTTGATTTTCTTATGAATATACATTTGAAGCTCCTTTTAAAAAATATAAATATATATTTTGTGTTCAACATGTATAACATTTTACAATATTATTAGTGTTATTTTATAAGCATTGATAACATCTAGCAATACTTACTTAGTACCGCGTCTTACTACTAATTCAGGTTATACGCTTAAGTATTAATTACGCATGGGTTAGGAATTGGGAAGGTTGAATAGAAAAGAAGTGAGCCCTCATTTGCGTGGAGGAAGAGTGGAACATCATTTTGTTAAAACCACCCCCAGTTCACCCGAGCGAGATTCGAACCTCACTCTCCCTGTCCTTGGCAGTCTAGCTCAACATGAAACTAGAGCATTAATTAACTACGCCACCGAGGCGGGTAACATCTGTCAAAAGTGACAGCTGCAGCTAACATGACTTGATGTATGAATATGTTAAAATGTACATGGTAACTTTTTATAGTTGTCAGATATTCGTAATAATTTCTTCAAAATGTTTCGGAGATTATTGTGGGTGTCGAAGTAGGAGAGTTATGGGAGGGAATGTAAGGAACTTGAGAAAAGGTAAAAGTGTTTTTGAAGTTTTTATAGTAAAACTTTTTTTGATCAAAATAAATCAAATATTGCTTCTATAGAAAATTAAGAGTTTAATTTTCTCCTATTGGGAGACTTCACCTCCATTAAAGTAAAACCCCTCCTTTCCTTCAAAATGTGTTTATTTTGTGGATACTCATTTATTTAGTAATAATATTGATGTAGTCTCTTGTAAGCACAGCAATACCTAACTAATTCGATGGGTTATGGAATTAACATCAATCGACGAACAAATAATAATAAAACACGTTTTAATATTGGCTAAGGAATATTTTCAGTTATTTACAACTTAACTTTTCATATAAAATGAGCTTGAACTAAATTTAATCAAAGTAGACCAAGGGTACCTCAGTAGATGTCCTCCTATGGTATGGTAGGTACTTTTATAAAGTCCCATTTTTATAGAAAGAGCCTTTTTTTAAAATTCAAACATATTTTTTGTGGCTAAGACTGATACAATTTGATTATCAATTATTGTTATTTTATAGGTATTGTTAATATAATATAAGCTACAGATCACGCTTGACTGGTCCATTTTCATCTTGTTGATTGCCGGGTGAAATTGAATCATTGTTAAAAATCAAGATTATCTCAGCACACGGCTTATAAACTAAATTAAATCTATAACAGACAAAACATCCAGCCCTCGGCCGTTAGTTTATCACAGAGAAAGGGAAAACCCACATTTCACTAATGATACATTTTTCGACCATGGCAGGAATTGAACCCGGGACCCTTAGCCTGCAGTCCCCTAACTTAAATATTTTATTTAATGTCACTAAAAAAAACTCAGTCCCATTTTGATTTCTTTTGAACAAATGTCTCTTTGCCATCTTCGGTGACAGCGGCGTAGTAACCCATGCCCTCGTACTTTGACCTCATGTAAGCGATGTAGCCCACACTAATTGACAGCGCTAACAAGCCAAGACCCATTATGACAGCATTCTGAAAGAAAAAGGCTAAAAAAATTAGTTATAATCAGGTATAATACTGTAATAGTTTAGAAAACATTATAAATTTAAATATCAGTAAGAAGTGTAGATATTTAGTATTTAAAGACTGATGCCCCATGAGAAATAAGTGATACACCCAGAAATTTACTTAGCAAGAAGCGCATATAATGCATCAAAGCTATTAATTATGTACTTTTATTAATGGGTGACTTAGTTTTTGCAGTTGTAGGCCTACTTATATCTTTTAGGTATTAATTGAAATTATTTGCAATATTGTAGAGGAAAGTTCCCCACTTGTCCTTCCTTCCTTCCTGTGATAAATGTTTTAAGAATCAAAAGAGCTACGATATAAAACTTCCGCCATCTACCAGCTCATTAGAATTTACTTAAGTATAAAGCCAGGAACAAAGACTGCGTATCCATAAGGTACTTACTGATCCGTAATACTTAATCACCCTTAACATTTTCAATCGCGGCTACACAGTCCGGATCCGTAATCACATGACCATGCCAACCAATGAGAAAGTCGGTAACATCGCCCGATACAACACTATGAAAGGAAATCGTCTATAGTGAGTAGGCTAATTGTTATCTTTGGCAGCAAGGAGCAATCAGATAATATTTCAGTGAATCAATATTAAGTCAGAAAAAAGTAATTTATACAACCTATTTTAATTTAATCAACCTATTTAATTAATATTTTTTTACAATCACTTGGTATAGTTATTATGACTTGAAAATGAATGAAACTTAATATAAAAACCAATATTCTGAATATAAACAAAGCAAGAGATTCATTCACTCCCATTGGTGCTTTAATCTCAATGTGCATACACATATTTTCTTAAGTGTTATTGGTAGTCGGTATAACCTTAGTTGTTAGAGTTGATTCAATTTCTACAGAATAAGATAATGGGTAGTAAGGACTTACAAGGACTCTGTGGCCAAACCCATCTCCTACTGTGGTTTCGATCTCTCATGGACCACTATAAAGGCTCAAACACAAACTCTGTATCCATAGTCCATAGTCCTTAAGAAGTTATATTCGAGTCTACACAGTCCTGATCCTTAAGCATGTGACCATGCAGACCAATAAGATAGTCAAGGGACTTTGTCCAATAAAACTCTTTGAAAGAACAAGCACCAAAAAGTCAGTTGATCAATAAAAGAAACTAAAATAACTTTTTACAAAAATGTTCAGGATATATCCTAGAAGAAATGTAGGAAAAGTACAGTCATAATATTAAAATATATGTATCGCATGATTTGAACTATCAAACTCAAAATTAGATTTTTTTTGCCTGAAAATGCAAAATAAATAAATACATAAGTATTGTGGATGTAAACAAAGTAACCAAAGTTGTCAGGGGATCTTTTATTTTGATGTGCGCACACATATTTACTTAACTTTGATTGGTACTGGTAGCCCGTATAGAATAATTCTTAGAAAGTTAAAGTTGACCAACTTCTACGGAATACAGACCTGAAGAATGATCCGATCAGGACTCTGTAGACGGAGCAATATAATACTGTAGCATTGATTTCTTAAGGACTACAGACTATGGACCACAGAACTAAGAATACGGAGTCTGTAGATGGGGTGGAAGTATCTTGTGATACCCAGGAACGCATTTAGAAATATGGCGCCCCTAGGCACATGAGCTGCACTCCACTCCTCCAAACCCCTTCCCAACAAAACATCATACTGTTATTTGTTAACAGGGCCACCGCAAGGGTGGGAAGGCGCGAGTGGGGCGATCGGCATGGTCGCCGTGAACAAGGGGGCGCCGACAGGCACCCCTCGTACCAATTTGTGTTTGTGAATCGTTTTGAAAATTTAGATTGAATATATTATAAGGACATTAGATCAGATTCCAACGGATGTTGCCAAATTTTTAAAAATGCCTTGTAAACATTGAAAATAAAATTGTATAATGTGTTGTGTTATAAAACATCAGTGTAATTAAATCGGTAAAGTGAAAAGAGCAACCGTTGTAAAACCCGTGGTATCGCTGCGACATAAATTCGTTTAGCTCACAGTCCGTGAGTCACAGGCCTCGTGATGAACCTTTTCCTTCTCTCCACTATCCACAACTATCTTCTAATAAATTGCCTGACACAGTGAATAGACAGACATTTAGACTACAAATCAATAAATATTTTGATTGTATTAATTATGATTTATCAAAGTGAATAGTGAATGAGTACATAGTAATATTCTGAACATTTCACAACTACAACAACTATGATTGTGTTACTTTCGATTTTCAGAATTGTGAGAATAAAATACTGTATTTATACTCAAATATATTTGTTTAACCCTGTTATTCAATAATAAAAGATTGAGATGTACTCCTGGGCTGGGGCTATCAACCATGGTGTCAGGTATGTGCTATTAATTAATTTAAACTATTTGAGCTAAAAACATAATTAAAAAGTGTGAAGCATAACCTTTGGATGATCTAAAAAGTGTTTTTGATTGGGGATACACTGCACAATAAAGGTTGCGCCACTTGTTATTTTATCCATAACGATAACCCTTAGAATAATGGTGTAAATACGAGATGGTGTGAGTGGTGGGTATGGGGCGCGGACTTTACACGTTGCAGGTCTGTTTGTTAATGAACACAAATAATAATGTTGTAGGACTATTTATTGCTACTATTTACAGTGTATCCCCTATAATTATATTACCACTGCACAAAATGGTTGTGCTTGTCTATTTCTACCACGGCTTCGCATACGAGTGACTCAAATGAACTCTAACAATACGCTAGCGCTTTATAAAAAGCAAGCTTAAGCTAGAACTGGCATGTGATGTTTTAGTAAGAATTATGATAATTCATGTTGAAGACAAGGGTTTTGGTTTCACATCCCGTGACGTCTTACCTCGGAAAGGGCGCTGCTGTAAACAATTTGAATTTCTTAATGTTGCGCCCCCAGAAATCTCGCGCCCAAGGCCTAGTCTGCCTAGTGGGTAGTGCGGCACTGCGGATACAGAGTCTGTGTTTCACGCTTTATTAACAGAATTATATAACCTTACATAATTTTATTACCTTCAGCGATAACTTACGGGTTTTGCGTACAGCTCAAAATTAATCGCCCGAAAAACGTTTGAAGTTTTCAGAGAACGTAGTCCATCTCCCGGGCTTGGGTCTTTCATTAATAAAGAGGTGAGTTTCATTGTTAATGTAGTATTTTTATATTCGAAATGTGTAAGATTAAAGATCAACTTAGTAAATACATGTTTATGAACTATTTAACACCAGTAATACTTTTCCCTAACTTAAATCAAAATAGCTAGTATCCAATATCATTATAAGCGCTACTATAGCGCAAGAATTACTCATTGTAAACAGATAGATATTTTATTACTTTCAATATATAACTTATTTGAAAACAATATTTAAAAAACTTTATACACTTTTGGCTGAAAATGCTTACCCTTGGTGGAAAGGGGTGTAGCGGCAGTAGTTTCTTCCACCCTACAAGATCTTCAAAAATTTCAATAAAATCTTAAAACCCAATAAGTATAACTCTAAAGGACCCGACACAGACTCCATGTCCGTAGTCAGTACTCCGTGTTCCATAAGAAATTCTACTCGCGATTACAGAGTCAATATCCGTAATCACGTGACCCTTTCAACCAATGAGATAGTAAGAGACTTCGTCCAATCAAAAATTTCTAAAGAAAATTGTCTACAGCAAGGAGCGATTGTCAAGCAGTCAGCTGATCAGATAAGAATTAAAGAAACCTAAAACAACTTTGTTGAACTTCCAGTATATACTAAAATGTAGGTTAAGTACAAACACAAGAAATATATTTATAGCTCGATTTTAACTATCAAACTTAAAATAAATAAATGTTTGCAATAGCCTGAACATGCAAAACAGATGTGCTAATATTTTGGATGAAAACAAAACAAGCACTTTTAATATATTTGATAATAGGGGTGTTGAACCTACAAAAGCAAAATCATTATGTCTGAAAACTTGGTATTTCTCAGAAAACATTTTCCTAGATAGCTTCAGTACATTTTAAGCTCCCTTCTAAGGTACTTTTTTCTGGTTGTCCCACTGGTCTTTTCAACTAAAATTCTCTCAATTGAAAGAATGATTAGTCCGAATTAAATATACATGTTCTAATACAGGTAGTACATTTAGATTTTACTAGAATCTACTTAGTGGTAGGACCTTGCCTCCACTGGCGCAGCCAGGATTCGTTGGAGGGGGAGGGGGGAGAGGGGTAGTTTCACCGACCAAACCACGGGAAAATTTGAAAATTTAAATACTGAAAAATACATATGCATCAAAAGAAATACAATAATATCCAAAATAATTTAAAATCTATAAAAATTGTCATAATTCTCTAATTATTATGAACAAATTTTTATTAATGCATATTGCTAGAATATACAAACATGTAAGTTTCAATAAATTGTATTTTGGAAATTTGATTTATAAAATTATTTTATGAGCTAAAATCTGAAAATTCAAATAAGCAACTTGCACTAACTCTTAACTCACAAAATCACTTTTGTATAACTATTCACTTTAGCCTTATGTTAATTTTCCTTGTCTTCATAGAAAGTTCATTGAGTACTTCATCTTCTCCAAGTGGAAAAATCATATCTGGCCAGAACTGGGTCAGATTTGAGCAAGATCTGGGGCAAGTCTGGCACTCCCAGATCTGTCCAATTCCACTTCTAGGCCAGATCTGGCATTTTTCCACATGGGTCCGTAACTGACACCTCTGGATGTATGTACATGAAGCCCATTAAGTTTGTCTTCATTTGTAGAGTTCCTCGTGTATGATTTCAACAGCTATTGGGACGAGAAAGAGGTAGGTGGGTAGCAAGGTCTAGGGGGGTGATTTCAACCCTGAAGCCCCCTCCTCCCTTGGCTGTGCGAGTGCTTGCCTCTATAAATCGTAGTATTATGTTTGATTTGAAGCTTTGTTCATGTTAATCAAATCAATTTATACGTTTGGACTGTGAATCTGCATGGATGTGTGGCATTATGATGTAATTTGTGCTACTAGATAATATGCTTTGACTTGTTTGTACTAGACAATGCAGTTGTAATTATTTTATTTGAGGACAGTATTTTGAAGATTGTAGTACATGTTATTCGATTGTATATAGTAATTTTCTTTTTCATCAAACTAATGAGTAGTTTTTTGCAAAAATATGAGCTATTTTGTATGTCTGCATTAATAATTTAAGTATAGTATACATTTTTAAATTATTTAATAACATGAACTTCTTTACCAGAAAATCATATTTATCCTATTGAATTAGCCAGAACATTAGCAAACGGTCGTTAAACATAGCAAGTGCGTATACCTGCACACCAAAATTCATCACACGAACCGTTTGAAGTGGAAATGAGTAGAGCCGATAACCGCCATTGTTGGACCGCTCTATTTACTCAATTTCCTTGTTTTAAATATTAAAGCGTAGTAATAAGTATTAATTTTATAGTAATTATTATAGTTTTATATAATCACATGTTGATTTTTCTAAAACTACCCACGTCATTATAATAATTGCTGCTGAAGGAGAACTATTTGCTGCTCGGGTAATTCCGCCTGTGCTCGGGCGAGCGCTTCAACGTTGCCAAGTCTAGGTGGCGAGAGCAGATGAATACGAAATCGGCTTTTAATAAGGTAGGTGAAGGTATATATCATGACGTCATAAACGTGTCGCCAGTTGATCATAGAAGACGATGTGACGATGACGTAATACACAAAATCGTCTCTGCTTCAGCAAGTGAGATTGGATAGAATAGTTTTTTAAAAATCACAAAAGATGGCTGGTTAATTAACATTAAATTACAAACTAAGAAACACAAGTTCGGGTATAATTTCTCAGATATATGAGGCTTTCTTCTTAAAGGCACCATTTTCCTGAAGCTAATATTCTCCCACTGCTATATTTCGCGAAAGACTGCAGCCCTTCACGCTTAACTTAAAAACAAGGGTGTGGAAAGCTAATTTTTCTAGAGGGTTAAGAGGGGGGGAGGGGCCCGATAGAAAATTGTACAACACCGCCAGCCAATATTTTTTGTACGTATATATGTAACCCCCTTAAGGAGGGTCCATCAAATTCCAAGGGGGCCCAAGCCTCCTTGACAACACAGTTTCTAAGCTTTTGCTTCAAAACTACATAAATAAACCTAAAATAATTTTGAATTTTCTTTTTTTTTGTTTGTCCATAACAATAAATGGCTACATTAATTGTTTGAGGAAGACTAGATATATTCCTGTATACCCTCCTGCTTGGTTACACAACTGCGGAAATTTGTGTATAACGTCGTTGAAAATGAGCTACTTTAAATATTAAAATATATATTTTAATTTAATTAAAATCAAAATAAAAGTTTATTTATGGTATATTGGTATATTTCAACTTCATTTTGGGGTAAGCCAATTTTTTGAAAAAAATAACAAACCAATATTTAAATACGTTTCGGCACTACAGAAGGATCTTATCTTTTTTTTACTTTTATTAATTGATCTGTTAAAATTATCCCAAAATTAACATAGCCTACTAGTCAAAACCGTATCCAAGAAATATTCTCGGTTTGGGAGAGGGGAGGGGAGGGGGGAATGTTATGTCTAATTTTTTTTTTGTTCCACATCTTACCGTTAGTTTGCGTTATCAACATATTCACACCGATGAGGTAAATATGAGGAAAGTTGAATCAATACAAAATGTAACCGCATTTGTGTGGAAGGAGAATGGGAGACAATTGAGAGAAAAACCTTTCAGTACGCCTTACTGGGACTCAAAGCCCGATATTCCACTTATAAATCTATTGCAGAAGTGACGCCTTAGACCCAGTGACCACCGATGAGGCCTTAAGAAAATTACTATGGTGGTTGAATGATGTAATGAAATGAATTAAAATAAAATTATTATTTCCAATATGTGTATATATTTATCTAAAGAAAATAGACGACAAATCCTCTCAAACAACAACAAAAAGTGTTGCTACTATTTTATTTCTTAAAATTCAGAATTTTAATGAGTATAGTATAGTCGAAACAGTAATGGGCGACGTTACTTGGAAAATCATTGTTGCCAGATTTACCTCAAAAACAAACCTCATCAATAATGGATATATATTAATTTAATTTTAACTACTGTTAGTTGTATATTATTTTATTTTTCATTTCTAAGGTGGGACATTTTAACCCCAAAAATGCACCTATTACCTCTTTTCTGATACGACTATGCTACTAATTGTACTAGTGGCCAAAGTTCTTGACTACATATCCAGAGGTCCTGGGTTCAATCCCTGGCGAGTTTAGATTTTTCTGTGAAGCAGTGGGTCTGAAATAGGGTCAAACTTAGCCTCACGAGGACAAATGAAGAGATACATTTTAAAAACTGAGACTAACGGCTTGAGGGCTCATTGTGCTGACAACGTGACACCCTCTATCTGCCAATGTTGGCACTATCTTAGCTCTTGTCGATATAGCTCGATTGCGGGCTAACCCCACGAAGTTTATCTTTAATGTTATTCACAACACAGTTTCCCAATAAAATCACAATATCTGGATGATGTCATTCAGACTCATCACTACTTATTATCCAAAAGAACGAATCAAATCGATGTTGATTGTTCTGTCCGGTTACATTAGCTAATCGTATATCTAAACAAGTGGTCATTAAGTCGCTAGACTTTTGTTATTTACGTGTTCGGAATGGTGGAGGGTTTTTCACGTCCTCCATTTCCGGTAATAAAGATAGTTCGGCACGCTAGTACCGAAAATGGACACCAGGACAAAAGCCTTGGCTCTAAAGGTCGTGCATACATTAGGCCTACTTTGTGTTGGCAATGGACGTACAAGAACCAGTCAGAAAGGTAAATTTAGGTCGGGAGAAATACGCAGGGATTTCTTCTATTTTGGTTTAATTTCAATTTTAATTACTAGCCAATCTCTATCCAACACCTTAGCTCAGTCGTTAGAAGGTTACCCACTGAGCTAAAGGTCCCGGGTTCAATTCCTGGCATAGCCGATAATTTATCATGGGTGAAAATATGGGTTTTACACTTTCACGGTGATAAATTAAAGGCCGGGGACTGGATGATGTGCCTGTCCTAATCTTAAGACATATTATAAGGCATATGAAGCAAAGACAGACCTAGCAAGCAGGTAGGGAAAAAAATATTTGGCTTGATATAAAAAACTGACCCAGACCACAGGCTGGAAACAATAATGGATGTAGATTGACTAATCTATGCAGTTTATAGTTTACAAAGTCTACTTTAAAAAAATACAAACATATATTATTGCGGCCAAAATTAATAACATTTACTATATTAATAGAAATTATTTCATAAGTTTTGGTGGTTTCGGTGGTCACATGGTCTAAGACGTCATTTTAACAATAGACTGGCCCACCTATGATGGGGAGGTCGGGGTTGAAATTCCGTTCAGGTCAACTGAGAGTACTTTTTTTCTAAATGGGTTTTCACTCTCCATTCACACAAATGTGGGTACATTTCCTCTTAACTAAACCTTTCTCATTCCTAACAAATCAGCATAAAAAGTGCACATGTGTATAACCTGAACGCATATAGAGACGTGGTGCTTAAAAGAAACTTAGATCACATTACTTGACGTATGAATACGTGAAGGTAGTTCCGGTAGCTTTTCTAACTGTCAGATAAGGTTCTTCCTATGAAATTTAGACTTCACTATTTTAAGTTCTATATTTAATTCTGCACATGATTAAATAATTATTCTACGTTTTTAAGGGTGCTATAGGGGAGAAATCTGTAATACAGTTTTCACCAAAATGTAGGCGAAAGTACTGGACAAGTTAAAAAGTTTAAATTTCAAGTTTAAATAGTTTTTGAAACATGTTTAATTACACTACTACTATAAAGCCACATGGCTGACTCAATCACTCACTGACATTAATGTTTACCCACTTCCAGATGAGCTAGAAACTTGAAGCTTATAGCTTGTAACCGACGGGAAAATTCAAAAAGGTTAAAAAAAATAATTTTTAGCCCACGAAAAAATTCAAAATGGCGGAGCAACTTTAAAGTCGGTGTGGTATATACAATACAATACTGGTAACTTTAAGTTGTTACGTTCAAAACAACGCTGGAATTACATTAGTTTGCATACACTTGCAAAGAAAACTCACTGGGGGTTTGAGGGCGGAGCCCCCAACGAGCAAAGCGAGTTACTTACATAAAAGCACATTATTTTAAAATGTTCTATTGTGACTTTATACAAACATTACTTTATACGATAGAGGAAGTTTATTTATAGGTCTCTAAACTTTTTCTTTCATTTAAGAAGTACAAATTTTCGCGTGAGGCGTAGTTGAATTATTAAAAAACACTTTAAACGGGAAATTTAAACCGGGTCAGAAACTGCTGATAAAGTTCACCTACATTTTGATGAAAACAATAAAAAAATAAAATCAAACAACTTCTTAAATAATGCAGGGTTTCTAAACGTCTTCACATCGTCTTGGTGATCTAACATGTAGCATTCTTAAAATAAAACATCAAGTAGGCATATTTCATTTTGAGTAGTTGAAATATTTCATTATCCGTGTTGATGGCCGCGGGCTCTAACGCGCTACTCTCGTAGTAGATTAGACTGCTGATGATGAAGTGATCGAGGTTCGAATCTCGGTCGGATGTACTGAGGGTGGTTTTCCCTAAATGGTTTTCCATTCTCCCTCCACGCGAATGCGGGTACATTTCTTTTTAATCTAACTTGCCTGGTTTCTAAAATAATTAGCGTAATCAGTACACAAGCGTATAACCTGAACAGGCATTAAGACGCGGTGATGAAATAATAAATAAATATAAAACACCTTAAACCCTACGGCCCCCGTTTAATATGACAAAATAACTTAACCTATGACAGCAACAATTAATTATCAGTAAGCGCGTGATCTTAGGGACTAGAATTCGAGAGTTTAAAGAAGAACTTTTACACAAATACTCAATTTTTGGCACCGCCTGGGATCGAAAAGGCTTTCTTAGTCCCATGAATGGTCTCCCTAACCACTGAGATACGATGGCGGGCTACCTAAGTATCAATCAATTTTAAAGTTATTTTAGAGTTCAATTAAAAAACCGTTATTTTTATCCGCGCTTTAATACCCTTTCGACTCTTAATAATATATAAATGGGATTCTATTTAACTCATGTTTGTAAACTTTAATATGACTTTGACAGAGGAGTCATATTGGTTAAAATTACGTTTACCGACATTTTATTGTAGACAGTTTTTGGATTAAGCATAAAACAAACACATCACTTCTTACGAGTGCGCTTTACGGGTACGCGTCCGACAAACGGGTGCGTCTGATTGTAGTCGAGTCATTGCCGGAAAACTAGACCATACGAGCCTGATATTTAGACCCAGGGCTAGATTTAGGGTTTACAGTGCCCTCTGAAAATAGTGGGTATCTAAACGGGCACCCCCAAACGTCTTTGTCCACCCACCTTTCCCACACCCAAACTAGAAAATATAATAAAAGTTCAAAATTTACAAAAATTGTATTATTTTTTTAAAATTAAAAAAGAAGTAAATTTTCTAAAAACATATTTTCTTAAAAAGATTTGTTGATGGTAAATATACCCCGTTGAATTTTATCGGATTGCTGCAAATTGTAGGGGTACCTTAGCTTACTTGGATGACAGCTCAAAAAGTTACTAGAAGTAGTCCCTAATTCCTCCCTACGCCAACAGCTGACATCCGTCACTTTGAATAACTGTAATGTAAACATATGGTAATGTATGAATGTGATAGTTAACCACAGAAATTTAGACCTATATTATTTATATATTTATTTTAGGTCGGGCACAAAGCTTATTTATCGATTTATTCAATCCTAAAAAAAATATTATCCACAGCACTTTCATAAACGTTCTAACGAACATAGCTCCAAAATGGCGACCGACGAATTTAAACCCCGTGATTGAACATGACGGAAACAAGTTCTTTACAATGATGCACCCACACAGTGGATACAAATATTTTATTCAGTTAAATATTTCAAAACACGATAAAAAAATCCTAAAATAATTTATTGTATTTCAGAAAATAATAAGTTTTTTTTCTTTTTTCCAATATGATGTCTCTATTAAGAGGCATTAATGTATGCACTATATTACATATCATAGATAACGTTCCAAAGTGAAGATTAAGTACTTTTAGTTATGTTTAAAATATTGTCTCGGATTGTGTAAAAATAAATTATTAAACGTAATGAAGTAGTGTGAGAAAACTTAAGTTTACGTTATTTTAAATGTAAAATATAACATGTAATTAAAAAACTGAACATCCATAACAAAGCAGTGAACTTTTACAAGTGTTGTCAACCCAAAACCTAAACACATGAAACACATGATTTTTTTAAAATGTCATCCAGGTAAAAACCTATCATGAACAGATTCTACGAAGGAAATTCTATAAAAATGGAATTTTTCTCCTAGAAAATATCTCCAAATATGTCCTTTTTCATTGTAACAATTTACCAGTGTTGCCAACTCATCAATATGAAATTATGACTTACCACCGCTTCTTACTACCGGTTCAGGTTGAACGCATATGTATTAATCACGCTAATGAGTTAGGGACGAGGAAAGTTGAATTTAGAATAAGTGTAACCGCATTTGCTCAGAGGGAGAATGAAAAACCATTTGAGTGAAATCACCCTCAGCACAACCTACCGGGAACTGAGTCCCGATCTTTTTGGTATCAACAGTATAGTCTATTTCAAGAGTGATGCCTTAGCCCATGCGGCCACTGAAGCAGGTTTACCAAATGTTGAAAATTATACTAATTTAGGGTATTTGGAAAAAGACTATGAGAGGGAAGTAATAAATGTGTTTTTTCTTCAATTATTTTCAACCCAAAAAACTTGCTGTCCCGTACAAATGAACGTGTTTCACGGACTATTTAGACCGTGTGTTCACAGCCAGCAGTTCTCACTCCTAGCCTTATCATTTTTGCCCGCACAAACTTGTTCCTATTCGCCGACTTGTGGCCCGATGCAAAACTAGGGGAATTATAGGTTATCACGTCGACCTATTGATAAGTTAGTAGGTCGATATATCCCACCCACACACGCTTGCAAACTTTAAATAAACGACTCTCACTAAAATTAAATGATTTTGGAGGTAAAGGCGTCCGAAATATTAGTTTCCTCAGTAGTGTGTCTGCCTATTGAGCTAAGGGTCCCTGATTTGATTCCCGGCATGACCAAAGAAAAAATATTATTGGTGTAATGAGGGTCCACACTTTCAAGGTGACTTTATTTTTATCACCACGTTTTACTAACCGTTCGGGTTATACGCTTATTCACTAATTACGATGATGGTTTTAATGATTAGGAATGATATATTTATATAAAGTGTACCCGCATTTGCGTGGAGGGAGTGCGGAAGACAATTTTGGGATAAAACCTCAGTACACCCGACCGAGGTTCGAACCTCGATCTCCCCATCATCGGATGTCTAGTCTACTGTGAAAGTAGCGCGCTAGACCATGCGGCCACCGAAGTGGTAAAGTGACCAGGCTCGCTGGTTGAACGGTCTAAGGCGCTACTATTGCAGTAGACTATACATCCGATGATGGGGAGATCGGGGTTTCGAATCCCGGTCGGGTGTTCAAAGAAGCAACAGTTGCATAGCATTACAAAGCAGCAACAGTTGGCATTACTAAGGGTCGATGGTAGGTATAATTGTGGAAAATCTGAAACAGCTGCACGACTAGTAGCAGTACAAGGTGTAATTCGCGCATCAGTTTTCCTCTGTCTGTCCTGGGACGTGACAATCAGTAGGTGACAGATGTGGGTAGTCAGCCGCCTGCCGGAATGGAGGTCCTACCGGTTGGTAAACTATCTAACTCTTGTGTAGGTCGGCATCTGTGTCACCCATACGTCATGTCGCAACAGTTACTGTTGCCTTTTAGTTTCCTCAAGTAGAACATCATTAGAACGAGTCGATACTATTTAAAAAAATTAGTTTTTCTTGTCATCGTCGAGCTGTATCCATATTTAACTACGCTAGTGTATTAGGGATGAAGAATGTTGAATATAAAGGAAGTGTACCTGCATTAACATGGAAGGAGAGTGGGAAAAACTGTGTAATAAAAAAACATCCTAAGTGAACTTGAACAGGATTCGAACACCGACCTCTCCATCATCGTCAGTCCAAAGTGGTTGAATTATTATTTTTTTTTAATATTTTAAATTTGTAAAAACCGTAGTGTTAGTTATAGATTCTATTCGATATCTAATTTCATTAATTAATGCATAAATAAAAGGTTATTTTTGTTCCTACCACATCTTACTACCCGTTCAGGTTATACGCATGTAGGCTCGATAACAATTACTCTAGTGGAGGGGAGGGATGAGGAAGAAAACATTTGAGAGGTAATATACACGCATTGGCGTGGAAGGAGAGTGGGAAACCACTTAGGGGGGGAACCATCCTCATTAAAAATGACCGCGATTAGAACCCTGATTTCAGTCTTCCCCATGACACTTTAACACGAGATTGGCTTCTTTTAGACCATTCGGCCACTGAAGTGGAGGATATAAAAAGTAGTAAAACGTGATGAAATACCTATTTTTTGATGAAAATACAATATGGCAGACACAGGTTGAACTATGCCTACTAAACTATA
Source organism: Timema bartmani (assembly GCA_902151455.1). Lineage (NCBI taxonomy): Eukaryota > Metazoa > Arthropoda > Insecta > Phasmatodea > Timematidae > Timema > Timema bartmani. Next base: position 108,676 of record CABFWB010002003.1, read on the forward strand.
TCATAACCGACCGAAATACAGTCGGAGAAATTAGTGACCAACTATAACAGATTTATCCGCTTCGGTGGCCGCGTGGTCTAACGCGCAACTCCCGTAATCGCAACAGAATAAGACTGCCGATGAAGGGGGAATTCAAGGTTCGGATCTCAGTCGGGTGTGCTGAGGCTGATTTTTACAAAATGGTTTTTCACTCTCTCTTTCTTCACGGAAATGCGGACACACTTCGTATATATATAACCTTCTCCTAAAACCCTTAGCGTAATTAGAACATAAGTGTTTAACCCGAACGGGTAGTATGACACGGTGCTAAAATATAAAAAGTTTGTAAGTTGTATGCTGGGCTGGTACAATCACCCTGTTTCGCTGTTAGGTTAAACAGGCTTGGATGGGTTTATTTTTCTATTCGCAGTTAATCGCTAAAACTTTGTGAAGGCGGTTTAAGATGTTCACACAAAAGAAGGTTCCAAATGTTTTGTTTCCATGGACTGTATGTAAGGAGGTGTTTGGAGTTATTTATTTTGACTGGCTTGTGAGAGAGTTGCGCCTTATGGCCGCTGGTTCCGCTCAGTGTAAACATAGACCTGCTTGGAAATTGTGGCTAGCTTCTTTCTAGCGTATGTTGCAAAAGTGTGTATAGCAGGGGCAATGTAGCACGGAGCATGTGACGTAACCGAGCGAACCAGTTGACAATAAAAGCCGATACTCACAGAATGTTAAACTAAGCTAAGCAATGGTCCTTCTCTCCCCCACCCTCCCCCCGAATTCAGTGTTGTTTCTTTCTGGTCTGCTCCAGTGAAGTTTAGTTATGATGGCGTTCTACAAAATGTCTTGTTTAAGTTCAGATGATATTACTGAGGAAGAAAAGATGCTGCTATTAGCAGTGGTTTTGGAAGATGAAGAAAGTTTAGGAGGTGGAGGTTTGACTTGTTCAATTAACGCTTCCATTTTAATATAAAAATATTTATTAAATGTAAAACCTAAATATAATATTACTTAAATACACGTGAAACAAACTGAAAACAAAATGTCAACACTTCTTTAGTTATTTTCACCAAACCAGCACAGCGTCTGTTCAACACGGAGCCCAAGTTGCGTTATGCGCATGCGCGACGTAAGATGGCTCAAGATGGGAGATGGAAAAATTTCCCGGCCAGCAATCGGAAAAAACATAGCGCAGCGTAGCAAGACATAGCTTAGCTTTCTGTGTGAATCCAGCCTTCAGTTTTAAAATCTACACTCTGAGCGTTCTTATCGAAAAGTAACTATGTTAAGCATAATTTAATAACATCAAATACTCTATACACTTTGTTTTGGAGTTCCACCTCCAAATAAGGTTTTCGTAAACTGATTTTAAACACAATAAAAATAATGCGCCTAGAGAGAATCATGCCGCATCCATAAACTAGAGTTAGAACTAAATGGATGTGAATATAAAAGTATCTCCTTTTCCTAAGTTCACAAACTTTGTTGAGCACATGCAGTAAATACTTAACATTCTGTAACTGGCTCTGTTGCATTTTCGCAATAATTGTAGTTTAAAAAAAATTAAAAGGTAGTTAGGTCGGATCCCCTACAAGTATTCCTCAATTAGTTCCTGCTGCGTAGTAAGATGTCATCAAACATTCTAAAAAAAAAAAAGTTGGTTTTCTGAGATACGGTAGCTTTAGTTGGCGCCATGCAGGAATGTTGTGAATATGCAACGGCGCCAGTCGTTATGTCATACGTCTGGCTCATTGCCACAGTATGTTTAAAATAAAATAATACAGTAATAATGTAGAAGTAAGAAGAAATTAGTAATTTTGTAATACACTAAAATATAAAATAATGCCTTACAATTTTTTTAAGGTCTAATAATAAGCTATGTTTTTGTAACAGTTTAACATTATTGTATTTTTTTAATAAAATGTACAAAAATACAAAATTATTCAAATATTTATTTAATAATATTGCTTCAATAATAATATTATGTATTTGAGTATGTGTTTTTTATTATTAATGATTATAACATTATAAGATGCTGTAAAAATGCAACGGCGCCAGTCCTCGTGTTATGTTTTTTATTGCCAGTCCCCTAAGGTTAAGTTAAGGTGGGAGAGAGTGTAGGGGACACGAGAAAAGGCCTGTGATTGTGTGATTGTGCAGTTTTTATAGCAAAACTTTTTTTTTTAGCAAAATAAATAAAATATTGGTCCAGTATAAACATAAAGTCTAATATTTTCTTACCGTGATGATATCAACAGTTTTTGAATATCTGTCATGAGCAGAGAGAAATTATTAGATGAGAAAAGTTTTAAATAAAGAGAAAAAGTTGTCATTAAATTACAGGACATTCTTTACAGATACACTAGAACTGTTGATAACAACATGTGAAGAAAATTAAACTTTTATATTTCTACTGGATAATTATTGTATTTATTTTGACCAACATTTGTTTTTTCTCTAATTATATAAACTGCACAAACACTTAAGTTAACTTTTCTCTCATCTTCCTCCACTCCCCCTTAATATTTTGGCTTGGAGTATATACCTATAACAGAGAAATTAGTAAATAAAACAATATTTATAATCGGTTCCGTCCACGAAAGATCAGCAAGGAGCAGTATTGACTCAAAGTTGTCAACAAGCGAATTAATAAATTAAATGAGTAACTACATAAACAAACTACTCGTTTTATAGAACCAGGAACGCTACCACAGAAAATTTATATTTGGTCTAATTTATTAATCTCAATCATTGATAAAAGACCCTCTTTGGTGGCAGCATGGGGTAAGGCGTCATTCACTCACTGCCGATGACGAGGAGATCGGAGTTCTATCCCGGTCGGGTTCACTGAGGGTGGGTTTTTTCCTGAATGGTTTCCATCTCTCTTTGCGCAAATACGGGTACACTTCTTCTAAATCCAACCTTCCTCATACCTAGCCCACTAGCGTAATTAGTACATAGGCTTGTAGCCGAGCGGGTAGTAAGACGCGATGCTAAAATAAATTAATTAAAGTAACAAAACTATGGCTAAAATGTTCTTACGAATAGACATGTCTGACAGCTAGAAAAAAATACTTGATCTACTTTCATGTATTTATACGTCAAGTCATGTGATCTACAAATTCCATTCTTGACATATCAATACATATAAAAGAACATTAACAATAAAGTAAAATGTTGACCCCTAAAATTATGTTTGTAATTTATAAAAGTTACTACAAAAGTCCATGAATAAAAAAAATCAAGCTATACTATGACATAGCTTATGCTATTAATTCCAACAACATAGGTATAGCATTGTCCACTAGGATTTACACTGTAAACAAGTTTAAATAAGTTATTTAGTAAGTAATTAAATAAATATGATGAAAGTATAGAAAAAATGAAGCACGGATTAAAATTAGAACACTAACACATTTTTACAAACTCTTCAATATTTAGATGTCTTAATACATCTTACCCAGGAGGTATTATACCACAATTATACTAAACAGAAAGTTCGTCTCAGTGATGGCAACTTAGTTGTTTACTAAGTTGAGTAACTGTTCACAAGGAGCTGTACGTGCAGCTCAAACAAGCCTGAAAAAAAAAAAGCTTTCTAATAGTAGATAAAGTAAAATAATTTAAAATTTCCCTTCTGTTCTAACTTTAAAAGCACAAAATAAATTACCGGGCTTTTTTTTAAAAAATTGTGTATTTGCGAGGGATTCATTTCCACCCTCAAACCACTCCATCGGTCAATTTAAACGCTTCTCGCAACAATGACCAAGTGGATCACTGAATGTTATCTAAGCGGCGTGCGGACATTGTTGGAAGAAGTGATTGAAGGTGAGGAGGGTTCGAAGAAAAGAGGGGTTGGATAGATAGAGGGGAGGTTTTTTCTCTCTCTCTCTCTCCCCCGCCAACTATGCTCATCTCTGGTGCGTTGCCATGGCGACGCAGGCAGCAAGCCAGCGGGGAAGGAAGAAAAAAAAAAAAGTCCCCGGAGCGATTGGAAAAGGACTCGCTTGGCTCACTCGAAAGTGCGCAGCGTAGCGGGTTGGTTCCGATACTTCCGCAAGAGGATCCCGCGACAGTGTTTTGTTGATTTGCTGACAAGTGCTGACATTTTACCCTCGCGACGCGACGTAAACTCGTCTGGAAGAGTGAGGTTGCCGGGTTCGACGTGCGGCAAGAAGGGGAGGGGAGATGAAAATTAAGAGACTTTCGATTAGACCAGGACAGAATGTGAGGTAAGAAACAAATGATATCGAAACATTGTTCTGACTTTTGTTTAGTTTAATAATTTAAACAATATTTATATAGTCCGCGTGACGACAGTCTTATGTTTAAAACAAATTACTTTATGAGTTCATCGAAAGTTTGAAAAACATGTTAGACAATAGAAATTTTTGTAGGAAGGGCCTTAAATAAAATAAAAACATTGAATTTTTTTGCAGCCAAAATTGATAACATCTTACAAAATAAAAAGTATTAGTTTATAGGTATTGGATAACAGCTGTAAAAAACTTTTTTATTCAAAGGTTCTAATATAAATACATAATCCGAAGAGCATTAACTCACATGGGGACAATGAGTTTTACATTAACAACTTTTCTACAGGCTTTATTTAGCTGTTTTATATTATGAGTTATGTATAATTTTTTGTATAACTCTTCTAAAGAAAGGAACATTATTAATAATAAGCTATTTTAGATTATTACTAACTTAATAATTATGATAATGTTATAAAGTTAAAAATTGGAGAGTATAAAGAAAGCTTAAAAATAAATAAGTTGACTAATGGCGAAATGAGAGTGAAAAAATATACTAATTCGTTATTAATTTCAAAATAAATTAGTTATATATGAATACAACTATACATTTTTGCAATATAGTAAATTTTCTGTAAAATTTGACAGAAGCATCAACACACAAACATGCTTACTCGTACATGTAAAAAGATTCGTCGAATAGGTGAATCAAACCTCTTTAAAAATAAACATAAAATTTGATTTTTTTTAATGAAAGTTTTAAAATTCAAAGTGGTATATAATACCATCCATTTTCTGAATATTTCACTATACCTTACTTACAGTGCAGTGAATAATGTGATTTTTAGTTGCTGCTTATCACAAACTGATAAGTGATTACTGTCCACAGTATCAATCCTGCCTGATTAAGCTGAATCAAATTCAAATAAGCGAAACCCGCTTCGGTGGCCGCGTGGTCTAACGCGCTACTCTCGCAGTATTCTAGATTACCTACTACGGGGAGATTGAGGTTCGAATCTCGGTTGGGTGTAGGCCTACTGAGGGTAGTTTTTACTATATGGTTTTCCACTCTCCCACCACTCAAATGCGGATACACTTGCTCTAAATATATCTTTCTTTATCCCTAAACCATTAGTTAGTGTAATTAATAGATAAATGTATAATCCGAACGTGTAGTAAGACGTGGTGCTAAAAAATAGAATAATAGGAAGCTAAGAATGATAACCTGGCACCGGGTTCGAATCAGGTCTCTAGTTCCCTTTTTTTCATTTAGTTGAGTTTAATTATTCGAGCTTGTCTGATGGGTCCCGGAGATTTATAATTTTATTTAAAATTATTCGGAACAATGAAAATTGCTAAAAAAAAATAACGATCCATATTTTACACTTAGCTAAAAAATATTTTTAGAATAAACCATTCCTCTTATTTTGCGGCCCTTTTTGAAAAATGTTTTTGAGACTTGGATATTCACGTTTTGGGGGCTACATACACTAAACGGGCTATAAAGGCTCGCATTTTTTTGTTACATTATTTAACAAATTAAAATATGTAGGTAAATTTTAATGGAAGAATAAAAGAGTATAACGAACGTTCTCTTTAATTCTCAACACAACATAAAATCATGATTATTAACAACCGAAACAGCACAATCGTGACGACAGAAAAAAATTAATTATTTGTCTTAAGAAGAGATCTGCTTTCCCTGAATAAATTACTACTTTATTTTGTGTCGAAAAGTAAAATAATTACTTCTCTTTTAATTTTTACATCAAGCTCTATAATATGTTAAATAAAACACATAATAAAAAATTATCACACGAAGTGAAAGACGGCCTCAACATTATTTAGTGAACTCCAAATACTTATACAAAGATATTTATATACTAAATTAGAGTCTAATTTTCATTGGATGGATCCTTTAGAAAAGACCAACAATTTTCTCTGTCACGGTGACCTGGTGGCCTAGAGGTAAGGTGTCAGACTTCTGTGCTGAGGGTCCGGGGTTCAAACCTCGGTCCCGGCACAGATTTATCTGATTGCCGAACTCTTCCTTCACCTCTGACAAGACGTGTATTAATCACAACTTGTGAATGTGAGGAATGCCAGGCCTCCACCGTGGTTCGGATTCCACGTCACGTTAAACTGTAGGTCCTCCATTTCATCTCGCAATCACCCTACCATTGCACATTAGCGTAAGTGCGTATAAACCGAACGGGTAGTAAGACGCGGTGCTAATAATAATATTTTCCCTGTCAACATTGATAGCATTTTGCTACTTAATTAATTCTATTTTCTAGGTATTGATAATATCAAACAAAATTGACAGCTGCAGATAGCATGACTTCATATATGGATAAGTGAAGGTAGATCTATTAACTTTTCTAGTTGTCAGATAATGTTATTCCTGTTGAAACTGCTAACATCATTATTATTATTATTATTATTATTATTATTATTATTATTATTATCACCGCGTCTTACTACCCGTTCGGGTTATACGACTTATGTACTAAATATAATAGTGGTTTTAGGGATTAGGAAGGTTATATTAATAGGAAGTACATCCGCATTTGCGTGGAGGTAGGGTGGAAAACAATTTTTGGTAAAACCACCTTCAGCACACCCGACCGAGATTCGAACCTTATCTCCCCATCTCCCCGTCATCGGCAGTCTAGTCTATTGCGAGAGTAACGGATTAGCCCACGCAGCCACCGAAGCGGGTATACATTATACCTGTTCTAGACTTAAGTTGGTTTATAAGTCGTGTGCTGATATAATCAGTAGGTTCAGAAAGTGCACGCTAAGTAGCCCAAATAAATAAAATAAATATCACGTATTCATACGTCAAATTATGGAATATGTAATTTACCCTTTTTGAAGGTAATATAAATATTTTTAAAATTACACTAATATGTTAAAATGTTATCACTGTTGACAGTGGAAAAATATGTTTGTATTTTATAAAAGTTTCTTTTATATCAAAATCCGGCTATACGTTAGTTGACCTAAATTGGGAAATTAGTCATCGTTTGATGTTGTGGCGTTTTATCTATCGATTGTAAGGTACCGTACTACAATATTAAAATGTCACAGGGTGACCTGATGGTCTAAAGGTAAGGTGTCAGACTTCTGTATTGGGGGTCCGGGGCTCAATCCTAGGTCCCGGCACAGATTTATATGATTACCAAACCCTTCCTTCAGCTCTGACAAGACGTGTATTAATCAAAGCTTGTGAATTTGAGGAATGCCAGGCCTCCACCGTGGTTCGGATTCCACTTTAAACTGTAGGTCCTCCATTTCATCTCACAATCACCCTACCATTAGACATTAGCGTAAGTGCGTACAACCCAAACGGTTAGTAAGACGCGGTGATAATAATGATAATAATAATAATAATAATAATAATAATAATAATAATAATAATAATAATAATAATAATATGCCACAGGATTAAAACTATACCTACGACATTCACACGTGTGTAAGAAAAACACTAATTTTCAACTAGAGAAACGGATTTAATTAAATTAACCGTGTTAAAAAAAATCCCCCGACTCCCAAACAACAACAAATCTTGTGGTGGTTTTTTTTTCCGCTCGAACTTATCAGACGCTCATTTCCTCTGACAGTTTAATAAAAAAAAATACGGTTTGTACACACTAAAATATAGTAGGATCAACTAAAAGGTCATACGACCAACATTTTAGTGCACAATTTTAACACATTTTATAAATAGTGATTCACTGATTTCAAACCATGACAATTAACACCCGCCTCGGTGGTGTAGTTGGCTAACGTGCCCTAGTTTCGTGTTGAGATAGACTGTCGAGGACGGGGAGATCAAGGTTCAAATCTCGGTCGGTTGAACTGGGGGTGGTTTTTTCCCCAACTGGTTTCCCCGCTCTACCTCCACGCAAATGCATGTTCACTTCCTCTAAATTCAAACTTCCCAATTTCCTAATCCACTAGTGTAATTAGTACTTAATCGTACAACCCAAACGGATGGTAAGACGCGGTGCAAAAAAAAATGTATTAGTATAAATATTTAAATGAACTATTAATATTATTAAAACATTAATAATATATAGTAAAATTAATATTTCGCCTTAGAACATTCAGCCACCGAAGCGGATACCCCTATGCTTATTAACGACTTAATATAAGGGGTAGGAAGATGAAGGTGTAAACTTAGGGGAATCGGACTCGTATTGGAGTAAAGGAATGATGGGAAGGGGGCGGGCTGAATGGAATATTTGTATATTAACATGTGGATATCCAGCCAACGTTGCCCTTGTTGGGATTCTAATTCCTGCCTTCCGGTGTTAAAATGCATTGCAAGTAGCAAGTATAACGATTTAAACCACTCGGCAACCGATTTAGGTCAAGAAAGTTGATAACTTACCTCCAAAACGTAATCAGAAACTCTGCTTTAAGATAGACTAGTAAACATAGATAATTCAAATTAAGTTGACAATTATTATTGAGTGAATTAATTACATTCACAAACCATAATGTGCTAAAAAAAATTCATTTAAACAAATTAAACCTGTAACTTAAATTACAAATTAGCCAATTTAATAAGAAATAGATTATTTATAGGGATCATTGCATTTTCAAACCAACTTCCTTTTAGTTTTTTTTACCGTGAAACTGTGTTTGCTTATTTCATAAAATGAAACTTTTATACTAATACAACTAGATTATAACTAACCGTTGTATCGAGACGAAAAATCATCTAAGTCAACTTGGTTCAGTGTTCAAATAACATGGGTTGTATTAAAGCCCAGCGTAAGTCCAGAGGTTTTGTGATTTTTGTGCAAAGATATAGTTTAATCAATACTTTTTATTTTATTTTAGAGATCTTAAAAACTTTTTTATGACATAAGGAACTATTTCTTAGGTGACCTGGTGGTCTAGGGATAAGGTGTCAGACTTGTGTCCGGAGTTCAATCCTCGATCCAGGCACAGATTTATCTGATTACCTTCACCTCTGACAAGACGTATATTAATCACAACTTGTGAATGTGTGGAATGCCAGGCCTCCACCGTGGTTCGGATTCCACGTCACGTTAAACTGTAGGTCCTCCATTTCATCTCACAATCACCTTACCATTACACATTAGCGTAAGTGCGTATAACCCGAACGGGTAGTAAGACGCGGTGCTAATAATAATAATAATAATAATAATAATAATAATAATAATAATAATAATAATAATAATAATAATAACAATAATAATAATAACTCTTTCTTAAGGCCGGTTGAAAGGGGACGCGAGAAAATGCCGGTGTTTTTTGCAGTTTTTATAGCAAAACATTTTTTGACCAAAATAAATAGAATATTGCTCCAGTAAAAACATAGAACTTAATTTTCTTCGCGTGGTGATATCAACAGTTGTTGAATATTTGTCATGAACATAGCATCATTGGTTGACGAACTCTTTAAATGAAGAGAAAAAGTTGACATATATTCAACTTACTGTTGAATTCACCATGTGAAGAAAATTATACTCTATGTTTTTACTGGAGAAATATTTGGTTCATTTTGACAAAAAAAAAAGGGGGAGTCAAAGTTAGCCTTACTTTTGAGCAAGATGCCTACCACTATAAGAACTACATAATTAGTTAAGATTACAATAACGATTAGTTTTTAATTTACCCTACCTTGCACCAATTTTCTTCCAATCAAAGGAATAAATATAGGACGTAACATTGTTAGCAATGAGAAAATAATCGGTCATTTAATTGGGTTTTTTTCTATTCTCTGTTTCTTTCATATTTATTTCATTTATTTGAGGTAATTAATTTGCACTTTTTGAAACGACTGATTAGAGAATTTCTATGAGCGAGAATGAAAGGACCTACCAATTTTTGCCGGGAAAGATATTCTCACTAATCTTCCAAGGTTATTTTACGTGCTACACTCGACATGGGACCAACGAACTTACTTCCCCTCCTAAGGAAGTTGTGCTACGGATTTTTACCGCTCTAGAAAAATCCGTCGACCTCGGCTGGGTCTAAACCCACGATCATCGATCAGTTACTGAGGCTATATATATCACTTTACCCCACAATCACAGAAGCGGACTTATTTTTATTTCAGATTATCGGCATATTTACACCAAGTAGTTTAGGGATGATGACGGTGGAATTGATAATAAATGTACCCACTTTAGCGTGGAAGGAAAGTGGGGAATTAAAAGATTACCTCTTTACACCCGACCGGGATTATAACCCCCAACCTTCCCATCGCTGGTGAATCAGACCAGACGAGTCTTGTGTCTTTGTTCACGTGACCACCAATGTAGTTAAATTTGTTATGCTTTATGATTTAAATTCCTTTACACACGGATAAATCAATTTAACACAAATACATTTTGCGCTTTATTCTAAAGTCTAAACATTTCGGCTGACATTCTTCATTACAAGTAATGTAAAACCTTGCTTTGAAACGTGAATAAAGGATTATTTTTTTTTTTAGTTTACTTGCTAAAACACAACACATATTTTCCCGAGTGATTAAAAAATAGGCGTGAGTAGTCGTCTTGTTCAAATTTTATTTCAACCGTCGCGCGTCGAGTGAAAAAAAAAGGATGAAACCTCTAGACAAGAAAAACATGGTCTTTGTACATTTTCTTTTCTAAATAGAGAGTGGGCGTTTAATCCGAACGGGTAGTAAGATGGGGTGCTAAATAAAAAAAATTAAAAAACAAAGTGTTTTAATCTCTCTTTTTATCTTGCTTTTACCTTTCTTTATCTTTCTTTACCCTTCTTTACCTTTCTTTATAATATTTCTTTCGATTTCATCTTTCTCTATCTTGCTTGTATCTGTATCTTAATTTCATATTTATCCGTCCATCTTTCCCAATTCTTTATCTTGCTTTCCCTTTTCTTTATCTGATTGATTTTTCCCTTTTTATTTTGCTATTTTTTATCATTCTTTATTTTGCTTTCACCTTTAATTATCTTGCTTTTATCTTTATCTTTTTTTTAAAGCACCGTGTCTTACTACCCGTTCGTCTTATACGACTATGCACCAATTACGCTGATAGGGATTAGGAAGGTTACATTGAGAGTAAGTGTACCTGCATTTATGTAGAGGTATAATGGAAAAATATTTTGGAAAAAATTATCCTCAGATCACTCGATTGAGATTCGAACCTCGATCTCCCCGTCATTGGCAGTATAGCCTACTGCGAGAGCAGCGCCTTAGACCATGCGGCCACCGAAGCGGGTGGCCAAAAGGTAACCATTTTGAGCATTTCCTATAACTCTGCCTTAAAATATGAGGGAAGAATGGCCCTGAGCATGGGACGACCTCTGGATAGCTCAGTGTTTAAAGCGTTGATGAGCTGAATCAAAAGTCCCGAGTTCAATTCCCGTGTCCAGATTTCATTTTTTCAATTAATTCTAATATGACTCAGTTGCGGCTGATCCCTCTAATTATTATAATAATTCATCCCCCAAACTTCACCTTTCATACATATCTAATTGGATACCGTTGCTTTTTTTTTTTCCAACTTCCTGTAACGTTGAGCAGCTCCACATTACTTTAGTCACGTGACTATAGCTCCGAAACAAAGTCAAATGGGACATATGAACATTTTTCATGTTTGTTATTATTTATTATTATTATTAGCACCGCGTCTTACTACCCGTTCGGGTTATACGCACTTAAGCTAATGTGTAATGGTAGGCTGATTGTGAGATGAAATGGAGGACCTACAGTTTAACGTGGGATCCGAACCACGGTGGAGGCCTGGCATTCCACACATTCACAAGTTGTGATTAGTACACGTCTTGTCAGAGGTGAAGGAAGGGTTTCGGCAATCAGATAAATCTGTGTCGGGACAGAGGATTGAACCCCGGACCCCCAGAAC
>CABFWB010002004.1:7303-32136 GCA_902151455.1 Timema bartmani
TAACTTTAATCTAACTTTAAACTTTTATCTTTTATCAAACTTAAATATAAGTTTAATCTAACTTTAATCTCACGAAATTTTATAAGGGGTTCTTTTTATTTGTGGATAGATTTGTGTGTGTTTTTTTGATAATGAGTTCCCAGGAGAAAAAAAGAAGAGAAGTTACAGATCACCAAGTCATTCAAAAATTTCAATTTCAAAATTCTTTGAGGCATAATATTGGCCTAAATTACTGTGGTTAACTATCACATTACTATACATAACCATGTTTTCATAACAGCTGTCCCAAGTGACAGTGGCAGATATCAGCTGTTGGCGTAGTGATATTTTAGGGGCTATTTTCTAGTTACTTTTTGAGCTGTCATCCAAGTAAACTTAGGTCGTGAATGGCGTATATTCTCAAGGAGGAAAGGAAGGAGGACTCATCCTGTTTTTAAGGGGGGCTAGAACCTTTTTTTTTGTATCTGGTATCTGTTATCTGCCGCTGTTATTGACATAAATAAATAGACAACGATCAACCTACAATTCCCCCCCTCACGCTCAGGGAGTCGAACCGAAATTTGTATAGGTTCTGGTTGCGGTTCTCTAAACAAACATTTTAAAGGTTCCGGTTCCGGCTAAGACACAATAAAGGATCCGGTTCTTTTCGGTTCCTAATAGTATTCCGGTTCTTTTAAATATAATTTTTTTAAATTTAGCACAGCGTCTTTCAATAAATTCGGGTTACGTTAATGTAGGCCTACTAATTTCGATAATGGTGTTTTAATGAATGAGGAAGGTTATAGTTTTATTATTTATAGGAAGTGAATCCGCATTTGCGTGGAAATAGAGTGGAGAACCACTTTGGAAATAACACTCTGGATCAAAAGAATTGCTAGATTAAAAAAAAAGTATTATAACGCACCTTAATAAAAATACTGCATCCTTCTAATTAGCATCTTGATATGTTGCCGCCAATCTCATAGTTAAAAAAACTTCCGAACCAAGTTTTCTTTAACGCACCCCATCAATGATATTATTTAAACCACTCATTAACAAACAAAAACTATCACCTCCGCATTTTACACAAGGAACACATTTACTGAGAGCTACTTTAGTGAAAGAATTTAAAGTTTGCATTTTGCCCGCCATTATAAGATGTTCAACCAAACACCAGATTATTAGTTTTCACTTCCAGGAAGTAACAAATACAATAAGTTTAGACTGCATGTCCAAAAGAGATGATTTCTGTATTTCAACTTCTAGGGAATGTGGTGTTATTTGCTGTCTACAGTAGCCCCATGGCTTCTTTGGTGCCGACTGACAGCTGACGGCTTTGAAAAGCTACCGGACCAAATTATGTATCCCTACGCCGAACCATATGATCTGCAAAAAACATGTGTTTAGCAGCAGTCACTTCTGACAGTCAAAATTTAGGTATGTACCTAAATGTTGTCTGTCAGGTGTGAGCTGTCAGTCAGCACCAAAGAAGCCATGGGGCTACTGTATCAAAGCAAAATACAGCTTTTTAAACCTCTAGCTTAGACATTAAAGTGAGAAAACAGCTAACATTGTGACAGTCACGACATTCCTCTGGAATCTAAACTCATTAGTGTGTATTGCTAAGGACAAATTAACTCTTTTCTAATCACCTTAGAAAAGAGGTTTCAAACAAAGTAGTGAACTAAAATATAACAATCCCTTTCAGAACTTACTGAGAGAGGGGGGAAAACATTTCAAAATTAAATTAAGATAAGGAAAAAAAAAAAGTGTCCAACATGTCAAAATTATATACAATTCTGTAAAACTAGGAACCTTTAAGAACCTAAAACTATTTAACGGTTCCAATTCCGGTTCTTCAGAATAGTGTTTTTAGGGTTCGGGCTCGACTCCCTGCTCACGATAGTGTTTGGTTTGAATCCTGGTGAGGATGCAGTTCGCTCGGGTCTCTGGCCAATAAACCGACACAAAGAGGCGAGCAGCGCTCTGCAGTCGCCGAGAATTCACGAGCTGCTCCGGGAAAAGACGAGCGCATGCTTAGTTGAATCAGTGGCGGATTACCCATTAGGCCCGGGCCTTGGGGCCGCAGGCTCTGGGAGGGCCTCAGGCCAGAGGATTTTTTTTTAAAAGTCAATCTTTTTCCTAACTTAAAAAAAATTACTGTTATGTATTTTTACTTCTTTAGTGGACATAATATGATATGATTGTACTAATGTATTGGCTTTTGTTTGAGTTTGAATAAAAATATATTTTAAAATGACGAGTTTTTTTTCCATCCAAAAACTATTTTTAAAAGGAAAGTTTCATGTTTTTCAAAGCTTAAATTAAGAAATTATTTATTTATTTTGATTAAAGAACAAAAGCTTTCCTCGAAACCTAAATTTCTATTGCAATATCCATGTATATCATAGAAGACCAGTGTGAATACCTAGTTGTTGGTTGTTGGCGGGTAGTTTTTTTTTTGGGGTGGGGGGTAGGGGGGCGCAGAGTAAATTGGATTTAGGGCCTCCAAGGGCTTTTAATCCCCCAAGAAGTCGAATCATAAAAAATGGGATAAGTAGAGAAACGCCACTCTGGTACTAAGAGTGGTTCGGATTTCACTGTAATCACGGTACCGAGCTTGGATTCTTCCCCGCTAACAATATAGTTATTAATATTAATAATAATAATACAATACGTGTAAGGTTAGGCGAGAGGTCAGCACTTTGACCTGGAAGACCAGGGTTTGATATCCGACCACATGGGCCCAGTGGCGCACCTAGAAATGTTGGTGTATGTTGAGGGGGAGGTATTATTGTATTGAATCCATTATTTATGTACCTTCCCCTTTAATGTGAAATAATCAGCCTTTAGTGGTCCATACGTCAAGCTAATTTATTCTAGTGTTCAATCCACGGGGAGGTGAGGGTTTGAAACACAGCAGGGTCCAATGAGTTTGGTTTACTAATTCTCTCCCCACACAAATGCAGGTACATTTCATATAGATTATACCTCTTATCCGTATTAAATTAGTGTGATTAATATGCGTATATCCTGAACAGGAGTAAAACACGTTGAATTTTTTAATTTACAATTTCAGAGCATTTTTAATGTACAGTACATCACGGACGGTATAAATTAAAAAAAAAATTCTTATGTCTCTCCTTAAAATGCAGCCTAGGCACATATCTTTGGTTTTATTTAGTATAATTAAAACCTGCTTAGGTGGCTTCATGGTCTAAGGTGTCACTCTCACGTCAGACTAGACTGCTGAAGACAAGGAGATTGGGGTTCGAATCTCGGTCGGGCGTACTGAGGTTGGTTTTTTCCACTTTTTACCTCCACGCAAATGCGGGTATACATCTTATAAATTCAAACTTCCTCATACCTAACTCATCGGCGTGATACATATTTCGTTTGTTTTAAACCGCGAGTTCACGTGAAATAGACTTTTTTGTGTATGTGTATGTAAAGTAAAATTCTGTTAAAATAATTATAGGTTTTTATTAAAAAGAACAAGTGTTGACCTTGGACTAACCTTGAAGACATCCAGCAAATAAAAAAATAGCTAGTGCTGTTCTCTTACCCCCTTAAAAACAAAAAAATATTTTGTACGAACCAAATCCCCCCCCCCCCCCCNAGACCAAGATTTACCAGAAATGTGTGCAGTGCATTCGTATTTGAACGATTACTCGACATTTCCCGCGGTGACGATGGGGGACAAAGCGACAAAGTTTCTTGTTAATAACTACAGTATGTCCCTGTTATGGGAGAATGAAGATTTGCAGACAATGCTTAGTCATGAAGACAAACGGAGAAAACGGCCTTTTCAATGCAGTTTTTATCCAAATATCACGTAATATTTCAACAATGTCCAGTATTAGGAACTTGTATTAGCTCTTTATCTCCATTACCGTTCAATCACAAATAATCCACGTGCAATAGTGTTCGCGTGAATCTACTATTTCTAGCCGACTGTTTTACAGAGTTGATGAGCATGTGATGCACGCTCCTAATATTTTTTTACCGATATTAATTAACCTAAGGGCAACATCCTGATTGTCGATATATCAGATGACTATGCAGTCCCCTTCAAGATAGTCACAGTCATTGTCGGGTGTTGTTTACTGAGTAGTCACGCCACGTCGCGCGTCATTTGTTCGTTGCATTGTGCGCGCGTCTGACTTTCTCACCGTGCTTCCACGAGGGTGGTGCCCCCTCCCTCCTGCCCCTTTACAAGTCAACCGCATGGCAAGGAAATAAGAGGAAAAGAGGGGTTGCTAAGAGTTTTCGCTTTTCGAAAGCACCTCTTACTTGAAGGAAAATATCCCATTATTTGGCATGCAATTTATGATTAGACTGATTTTTATCAAAGCACGTACAAACTAACTTAAATCTAGAACAAATACCAACTCCTAGTCCCCTCCCCATCCCCCTTGTTATTAATTTATCACTGCGAAAGGGTGGAGCCCTCATTTCACCAATGATATGTCTGTCAGCCATGCCGGGAATAGAAACCGGGACCCTTAGTTCAGCAGGCAGACACACTCCTTGCTAATGCACCGAGGCAAGTTTTTTTTTTTTTTTTGCGCCCACCTATAAAACCAGGGATAATATAGTTCATTAGCCGTAAGAGTGGTAGTAGTGACAGCTAGCAAAATTTACCAAACATACTCTCATCACTCATGTACCCATACGCCAAACTTTATAATCTGCAAAAATATATATCGACCTCTTGTCACTTTTAGTAGTAAAAACTTTCACAACAAACAATTCGTTTTTAATTATAGTTTTTATTTTGCTAACGATCGGGTACCAGATTTCCTGTCCGAATGGACTCTATTGTAACATTGTGTTACAATATACTGCCCACCCACATGCTAACCTTCACGCATAGACTCTCTATTGAATTCATACTACCCACTTCGAGACTAATAATCCTTCTGCAATGATACTCTTCCCTAGTGTAGTTCATGGTAATCTTGATCTATAGCAAGAACAATATTAAACCACATAATATAAGGAAAACTCCCTGCAATCTAAAGCTGTTCATGCACTTAACTTTTGTATCTTCTGGCTAGAACAACCTCCAGGTCAGGCCTACACCCGTCGCGTCCTAGTTTGACGAGCGGGCCGAGCGAGCTATGGTGAACCCGCAGCAGATGCTGTGACCGCCCAGGTCGAAGTTATACAGAGATGGGCTGGCCCGGATTTCCCTCGAGCAGTGGACGGCGACTATCCGGGCCTCTGGCGGACGATACCTGCTCTACCACCAAAACAGTGTGTGACTGAAGACGTGCCGATGGAAGAGGTCTAACGGGCCGACGTAAACAACGGGCGTACGTTATCTCCTATTAGCTACAAGATGGCTTAAGGGACGTCACCGACCAAGTTTTCAAATTTCCCACCAGCCTTCCCTAGCAACGAGTCCCTATATATATNAAGATGGCTTAAGTGACGTCACCGACCAAGTGTTAAAATTTCCCACCAGCCTTCCATAGCAACGAGTCCCTATATATATATATATATATATATATATCTACGTCTCTGTATACAAAGTCGACTATTTGATTTCGATGCTCCAAGGAAGGTGCTATCTGGCACTCTTGACAATATCTGGACAGTCAATTTTACGTAATTGTCTACGGAAATTAACAATGGCGTGTTTATATTTGTACTTGAAATTACCATTAATAGTTTATATTTGCCAGCATAACCGTTGCTATCTTTTCTAACTTAAGTGTTATTTGATTTGAAGTAACTATAGATATGAATCACTTAGTAATCTCTGTCGCCACTTGGACGCATTCATGTGTCATGTAGCTTAAAATTAGATATAACCGCAATCATTAATTCATTTGTTAAGCATATTAGAGTTTAATTGTCATGATATTGAGGTTATTAGTGTTTGTTATATCACCCATTTTTTGTTTTGGTTACTTAATGGATTATAAGGTGATATATTTATTAATGCAGCGTAGCTGTTTGATAAATTTAAAGTAATGTAATTTAAAACACTGTGATGATTTTCCAAATCATTTGCTTAAGATGACAGATATTCATAACTCTACATTGCTTCGAGTTTTATACCACCGTTTATTAGCAAGTAGGGATATTGTTTACGTCTCCCCACTTTGGGTCGAAATCTAATAGTCCCGCGCGAGTTTGACTTTGATTATGCAAGCCAAACTATTGTGTCGTTTTAAGTATCAGCACGATATTAACATTTAAATTTAACCCTTTTATGTCTGGCTTTATGGGGGAGATCAGACAATTTTTATAACAATTTAATGTAGCCCATTAGCTTCTTATTTTTATAACTGGATAAATATTTAGTTTGATATGTATAATTATTAATGGTTTGTTCTAAATTCAATATTGGGGGTGACCTGTATCCTCATGGTTCACCCAGTTAACTATGGGAGATGTTATATGTTAGGCAACAAACTAGTAAACGTTTTGCTCATATATTATATTTGTTATCATGTGATTAATCGCCAACATTCATCAGTTTGACCTTTGAGACCTTGAAAATTATTGTTATTGCTGATAAATAAACTATATATCTTGTTATCTAAATCTGGGCTATGCTTAACCAATATGCATGTCCCTTAATCTCCGGAAACCAACCTTTTAAATCATCCTAGATCTGGGGAATGAGGTAGTTGTGTGCCTGGTTACACTATGAAAATATTCCTCAAACCTAACAACTCTAAACTTAAAATAACGTGGGCGAACTCTAGTCTAAATGAGCGAGGTCGGGGGGGGATTCTATTATAATAAACACATGTAATAACAAAATGACTAAATGAAGGTACTTCTAATAAGAAAAAAAAAAAAGGAATATACAATTATATAACCTCGGGGAAACTTCTGGTTGTATGTGGACAGACCTCGGAACATGTTGAGCTATTGGAGTGAATGGAAGAATCTGTAGAACCCAAAAACAACCTTACCTGTTGCCGGCTATGGTCATTCCTGCTCAGCAGGGTCCAATTATACACCTCGGTTGGCCCTACTTTTGTCATGCGACAAACATAAAATACAATACCTTAAATAGTACACCATCAATATAAACATTACTGGGGGTATGCTACAATTAAGAAGAAACAAATAGTATGTATATTAATATGCATCTTAAGTGTAAAACAATAAAGATGGTTCCTTTATTATCATTTGTTGTGTTATATATATATGTACCTATTGGGTCTGTCAAACTATATTTACATAACTAAAATACATTATGCCCTGTTTGACAGTCAAATGACTAAGCAGGAAACAACATCAACAAACGCAGATTCCCTATGACGCATATGCACAGTACAATATCCTGAACCAAAATGTTAATTAATTTATAAGACATTGAAATTTAAAAATAAAAAAAGAATATTAATAATAATAATGAAAGGGAAAAAAAACCCAATAAAATCTCGGTAGTTTAGAAGGCGTCCTTTTGAGGCCACCAGCAGTCAAACATCCACACTACTCAAGCTCTTCCCGCCCTATACCCAGGTCTCGAGCCCTTTCTTCTATACAAAACCTTGTAAACTGCTCTAAAGAGGCGCCAAGTTCCTCGACTGAAAGGCAAAAGTAAAAAATAATCCTATCAAAGGAAAAATCATTGTCTTAGTTTTACATTAAAATTTGTTTAGAACAATTTACCAAGCAAACATTCAACAGAAAAACTACAAATTACAAATATCTTAAACTTAATCCTGGCGGGAAGTCAACCCAAGTCACGCCCTTGCATCCACCCTCTGGGTCAAAATGCACGCACAGCAACATTCCACCAAGTGCACGCCGCCAACCAGCGGTTCAGAGAGCTAACCGACTTTTTATTTCCAATAACTGTAAAAATAATAATATACGGTGACTAATACTCCAATAAAATGAAAGTCAATACTGTAACCAGGTAGGTCCACAAACAAAGAAAACAATAATATTTTCTAATGATAAAATGGGAAGGTGTTTACATATGTGCTCTACCAGGGCAACCATTTTAAAACAATAAATGTTAACCAGGGGGGGTCTATGTATAAAACATGCTATCTTTGTAGTCATAAACTCTAATTGAAGCACATAGATATAAAAAGGTTTAAGAACATAGATTGACAAATTAAAGGAGAGTTAAGTAAGACTAAAATTAGGGAATTATATTATATATAATGCAATCTATAGTCTAAGTACAGCCATGTTTCATACAATATCCACCTTTTTGTGCATACTTTAAACACTCTTCAGTTTTGCATTTTGCCCTGATACCACCATGCCTAATACAATGTCCACCTTTTTGTATATAATTTGAACAATCTTCTGTTTTGCATTTTGCCCTCATACCACCATGTCTCATACAATGTCCACCTTTCAGCGCATACTTTGAACATTCTTCTGTTTTGCATTTTGCCGCGATACCACCATGCCTTGTACAATGCCCACCTTTCAATGCATACTTTGAACATTCTTCTGTTTTGCATTTTGGTTGATTACCATTATGTTTCATACAATGCCCACCTTTCGATGCACGTTTTGAACAATCTACTGTTTCACACTTTGGTTGACCATTACCATGTTTCATACAGTACCCACCTTTCAACGCATACTTTGAACATTCTTCTGTTTTGCATGTATGTTGAATATTGCTATGTTTCATACAATGTCCACCTCTCCAAGCATAGTTTGAACAATCGTCTTTATTGCATTTATTTCTAATAATGCTATGTTTTATACAATGTCCACCTTTCCTTGCGTACTTAAAACAATCTTCTGTTTTACATTTTTTATAAATACCGCCATGTCTCATACAATGTCCACCTTTATGTGCATAATTTGAACATTCTTCTGTTTTGCATTTTGCCTTGATACCACCATGTTTCATACAATGTCCACCTTTCAATGGATACTTTGAACATTCTTCTGTTTTACATTTTGCCGTTATACCACCATGTTTTATACAATGTCCATCTTTCACTGCATACTGAGAACATTCTTCTGTTTTGCATTTTGGCTGAATACCACTATGTTTCATACAATGTCCACCTTTCATTTCATAGTTTGAACAATCTTCTGTTTTGCATTTTGGCTGAACACCACCATGTCTCATACAATGTCCACCTTTCACTGAATTCTTTAAACATTCTTCTGTTTTGCATTTTGTCTGAGTACCACCATGTCTCATACAATGTCCACCTTTCAACGCATGCTTTGAACAATCTTCTTTATTGCATTTTTTATAAATACCACCATGTCTTATAGAATGTCCACCCTTTTTTGCAAACTTTAAACAAGATTCTGTTTTACATTTAGCTTGAATAACACGATCTCTCACACAATGCCCACCTTTCGATGCATGCTTTGTACAATTTACTGTTTTGTTTTTTTGACGAATAATGCTATGTCTTATACAATGTTCACCTTTAAATGCATACTTTGAACAATCTTCTGTTTTACATTTTTGACGTATATTACCATGTATTATACAATGTCCATCTTTTATCACATTCTTTGAACAATCTTCTGTTTTGCATTTTGCCCTCACATCACCATGTCTCCTACAATGTCCACCTTTTTGTGCATAATTTGAACAATCTTCTGTTTCACATTTTTTACGAATACCCCCATGTCGCACACAATACCCACCTTTCAATGCATACTTTGAACAATCTTCTGTTTTGCATTTTTGACGAATACCTCCATGTTGCACACAATGCCCGCCTTTCGATGGATGCTTTGAACAATCTTCTGTTTTGCATTTTTGACAAATACCACCATGTCGCACACAATTCCCACCTTTCAATGCATACTTTGAACAAGGTTCTGTTTTGCATTTTGGATGAATACCACCGTGTCTCATACAATGTCCACCTTTTATTGCATTTGAAGGACAATCTTCAGTTTTGCATTTTGCCCTCATTCCACCATGTCTCATACAATGTCCACCTTTTAGGGCATTCTTTGAACAATCTTCTGTTTTGCATTTTTGTCGAATACCACCATGTCGCACACAATGCCCACCTTTCCTCGCATACATAAAACAATCTTCTGTTTTGCATTTATTTCGAATATTGCCATGTCTCACACAATGTCCACCTTTTAATGCATGCTTTGAACAAGCTTCGGTTTTACATCTAGCATGACTTCCAGGTCCATCCTTAAACACATCAGCTTCACATTTGTGTTTATTGCATATAGACTTTATACTTGTATCTACATTAAGCTTTAATAGAACACTATCACTAATATAAATATTTTCTTGTGTGATAGAATCAGTCTCTTTAGTTTGGCAACTACTTCTCTCAGAATAATTACTTTTAGGGCCAAGCTCTTTAACTAAGATGTGTGGAAGTTTAGTTCTTTCTTCTTTTATCTGGAATAAAAAAAAATTCATCCAACAAAGTTTTTAATGCCACTAATTAACTATTTTAATTTAAAAAAAAGCTAAATATTACATTTTGCAGTAAATTAATTTTAACCATATCATTTATTAAAATATTATCTCAGTGTTATTAAGACCAAGACATCTGTGTATAAACTCTAGTGAAATAAGGAATATGATGACATTTATAGAAAGCGTGTTCATTTGTGAGTGAATGGAAACTGAGATAAATGCCTAGATTCTAAATTCGACTTCCCTTTTCCAAACAAACTACACCAGACGACACAGACACAATGTGTGGTGCGAGTAAATAAATTAATAATACACCACGGTCTATATCCAGGGGAATGAAGTTATGGAGGAACATGTTTGATTTCATAAGGAAAAACTGTATTAGAAATTAGAATGTCTGTTAAAGAGTTTGAGTATAGTCAGTAAATAAGATAGTAGAGGAAACAAGAATCAGATGGTATGGACATGTACTTAGGTTGTTGTAGTAAATAAGATAGTAGAGGAAGCAAGAGTGAGATGGTATGGACATGTAACAAGGATGTTGTACATAAGATAATAGAAGTAAGCTATAATGAATTTTTATGGTCATGTAATAAAGATGTTAGTCATTATGAGATATTACAGGAAGCAAGGGGGGGATGGTATGGTCATGTAATGAAGATATTGGAGTACATCACAAAGTAGAGGATGCAAGGGTGAGATGGTATGTTCATTTAATAAGGAGGTATGGGTTGTTATTTTTAATTTCAATTATATAAAGCATAAAGATATGAGCATTTTTACACATTTAAATATAAAGTCTGTTCACCGTAGGAATTGTTTTCTGAAAGGCCTTTTTCCCTACCAGAAAGCTATTATATAGTAGGATATATGGTAGGAAAAAAGACCTTTCAGAGAGTAATTCCCACCGTGAATGGAGTATATCCCATAGGGTCGTTTAACCTTAACCAATTAGAGCATGAACCTATCTTATAAACTGCACAATAGTGTAACAAGTCAAGGTAGGTTTTATACCTTCACGACAAAGAGAGGGTACATGAAAAAATCAACAATGGTGAAACTCTTTCTCCATCAAGATGTTTTTGTAAACAGAAAAGTACATTATACTGTATAAGGCATTATGGGAGCAAAATACATCACCGTGGTCACCAGGGAACACTTATAATTGTGTTCTTCATCTGAAGTATTTTTGGATTTTTGGATTTGAGGTATTTAATATGCATCATCTGAAATGACTGATTATTTCAGCATACAAATTATAATCTGACTTAAATCTAGAAAACACAAAACCACACAGCCGTTAGCCGTTAATTCATCACTGTATTAGCATATTATTTACTATAAAAAGTTGTAAAAATAATTAAAATTATATCTGAAACAACTAAGAAATTTGATTTTATGTACAAAAGATAATGTACCTTTATTTCTTCCTTTATTATAGGAAATCTGTTTCCTTGGCAATCTATGCTCCCATTATCAGGGGTATGTAAATGATATAGATTCACCACATTATCTGACGCAACAGGTTCAACCTATGAGTATAAAATCAAACTATTAATATTAAAATAAATATTATACAAATGAAAGTGAATGATGACCTTTTATAGCTTCAATTAAATTAATATAATTCACAATTATTGAGATTAGAGCTAAGCCATAATTTGTACAGTTAATTGTAAGACAAGGTGTAACACCTTAACCTCGCCAGAATAAATAAAGACATTTAAATATATAAATACAAGACTAGCACAGCTCAGGAAATGGAAATTATCTTTAGTAACCGATATTGCCACAGTAAACATCATATTTGTATTCATATTTGTGACCATTGTGTGAAGGTGTCATTTTTCAAATTTTTAAATCATTGCGATTGTAAAACAGAGGCTATGCAATTACCAGGAAACTTGACACAAATTATGGAGATATTTCGATATTGTGCATTGGGAACCTTTATTTAGTAAACATTTAGTTGCCCGGATTTAACACAATGATTTGTACTGGCCAACTTTTTCTTGTGGCATCTTAAAAGTTAGGATATGTTTCATTCTTAGAGCAACTTAACTGTTGCAGGTGTTTATATAATATAAAGATCAAAGTCTGTCGGGGCGCACCATATATTAAATAGTGGCTCATTGACCATTTTGCTGTACATGTGTTGCCTCTAGGCGCCAGTCATCACCATGAATGTTGAGAGAAAGAATTTCATATGTGAAGTAGAACTAAGACTAATACTGATTAAAAATTTTTTTAAAAGAATACAGTGATAACACTATGAATGAAATAATATGGGATGAATTTTGGTTAATGAAATTACATTAAACTGAAATGAGTTTCTCCCCCTCAAATTAAACCTAGGTTATATGTAATGAGTATTTATTAATCTTGTTATATAGATTACTGAGTTAAAACCAGAGTTTAGCCAGTGTTATTGCGTGAGTGTGTACACATGCGTGCACACACACATAAATATATATGAATAAATAGCAATTTAGTACTTAATACCATGTTGAGAATGTTAAATATTGTCAGAATGAATAAAAGAGCTTAAGTTAGATATATCCTATGTACAAATTCCTAGAATTGGTAATATATTTTCCCCAAAAAGTAATATATTTTTTAAAATTTTAGGCATACTTGACAATTATCATTTATTAGTTTTAATTAAAATGAAAAATTTAAGGTAATTAGGTAAATATTATCTTTTAAATTATTTGTAGAAATTTATTTGTTTGGATGCTTATAGGCAATAAGATATGATTCCATTATTTCACCAAAAATTTATAACATTTCTAGAAAATACTTGGATAAAAATATTTCTGTATGCGTGAATACTCTACAACATTTTAAAGAAAATTGGTTATAAAAATATGCAAATGATATTGTTCTGGTTTCCATTTTATTTATTTTTTAGTTTTAAAATCAAAATCTTTGTAAGATATTTTAAAATTGTTGGCAGACAAGTTTCCATGTTTTGTTTGCATTTCCCAATGAGGAAGACACAAAGTTTGCGTGCCTGGACATGTTTGTAAACAATGTCGACAAAACGCAACGTGGATCAATCATTTTCTGCTATTCACACAGAACACAATTGTTCTCACACTGTTGGGGTTGGTTCGAGTGAAGGTGAGTCGAGGGGTACGCTATAATACTACGAAACCTTTCTCTTCTGTGTCTTTAATTTGCTCAGTGTTTAGCTTGGAGTCAAGAGGCTTCCTTCTTGAGTTTTTCATGAGGGGCGAGAGGGAATTGAGTAATGGGACGCGTATGAAGGGAAAGAGGATGTGGAGAGAGGTGAGAGAAAGGGAGTAGACGTGGAGGAGCATTACATGACGGTAGAGAGACAGAAATAGAGAGGAGGGTAGGCATAGTGTCGGGGAGGGGTGTCTTGTGACTGTAGAGAAGGGATAGAGAGGAGGTAGCCGTGTGATGATGGAGAGGGAGGTAAAGAGATGGAGTGATCCGGAGAGTTTCCTGATGCTTGGGAAAAGAGTGACCTGGATGATCCTTGGGTGCTGGTGAGTAGTGGGAAGGCAGAGCCACCAAGATGGTTTTTGGGTTTTAGGGAGTGGAAGGGATAAGTTATGGAACAATAACAAGACTCAGTTACAGTAAGATCCACTTGGTGAGAGAGAGAGATAGTTAGTTTTTATTTGAATATCATGTTGTGGTTATCAGCATATTAACGTAACGTGCAAAGATGGCGGGTGCCCTAGTTCCACCCCACATTTACACTCTTATTACTGAAATTTATTACCAAAATTTAACTGTTAGTTTATAAAATAATGTGCGATCCTGTTAGGGAGTGATTGTACCACTTACACAAGTGGCCGCTCGAAGAAAATTGATCATTACTTCTCAATCCCTCAACATACTTTTCATTATATTGGTACTCGTAAGGATGGATTATGATATAAGCAACATAACTTTCTAATTACAGAAACTAAAGTTAAGTCTAAACAATTAAATAGTCGCAAATTAAAATAATGTGCAAAATACGTAATCGGTGCAAACTTAAATCCGAAATGACTCAAAAGTTGGATTTTATGCAGCAAACTGATTACTATACCTTTATTTCTTCCTTAATTATAAGAAACTTGTTTAGTAAAGACTCTTCCGTTTCATAATGGGGCCCATGATCTTGTAAATGAGACAAAGTCGTGCCACTATATGAAGCATATGATTCAACCTGTAAAAATAAAGTTACTGTAGAATACAACATAAGCCATAAACTCTCTTTCAACATAACAATATAACTGCCAGCCATTAATGCAAAAAAAACCTATTAAGGTATGTTTTCAACAAATAATATATCACTCATAGCTTACGATTTCCACACTCCATCACAGACTCTGCCTTAAAATATGAGTGAATAATGAGCCTGGGCACAGGATGATTCCTGGGTAGCTCAGTGGTTATAGCAGTGACGTACTGATCCAAAAGTCCCAGGTTCGATTACCGTGCCTAGGTGTCATTTTTCTATTTAAATAATAAATTTAGATGTGGCTATAACCGTAATTATCGATTATAATAGCTTTGCTATTTAATCCATCATTATATGCTTATAGCTCGAACTGGTAGTAGGACTTGATGATTAAAATAAAATTGTTTAAGAAAGTGTTTGGATGTAAGCATGGAAACAATTTTTTTAACTGATTTGTGAAAACCATCTTCAGTTGGATATACCTGAAATTCAAACCCTAACCTACTCATCACAGTTGATTGTGTGCAGTGTCTATTTAAAGCAGGTTTAATATAATAATACAGTTAACTCACAATTATCTACGGTAATGGAGGGGACGAGTGTCGCGCAAAACCGCGGATAATTCACATATTTAGTAAAACAAGAGATTGTGGCAAATTTAATTCTAACTAGTACCAATCATGACATGGTCTATGAACACATCATTATATTTCACACACTAAGATAATTTAAAAAAAAAACCATTTTAAATCAATGTCCAGCATACCCCAAATGGACACATCAATTAAAAAAGTTTTTATTAGTCTTATGCTTCATTGCAGCTGCTTCGTTTTTTCCTGATCACGCTATGTAATTTCTGTAACATCAACTTGTCAAATAGGAGCGTTTAATCTTTCTGTTCTAGATAATTAAAACAGGTATAACCCCAAAAGTACTCCTCCACTCCTGATTAAAATTTGTGCCTCTTCGGGCTTTATCTCATCCCTGGGGATTTACCGAGTACAAATCAATCGGTAGCCCTGTATTTTCCATCAACGCGGCGTTTTCAAAAACGTTTCCCCTGCTGTTGGTGATGCCGCGATTAGCAGCAAATCGGTTAATCCGCCCACGGATATTCGAGAGTTTACTGTAGAAATAATAATAAGTAGATAGTTATTGAAATAAACCAAACTCCAAATGTATTACCATAAAGTCTACTGTATACATTTTGTTACATATGATAAGTTTCAACCATAAAACTTTCCCATCTGTCTCAATCAGATCAAATTCGGAAACTTCGCACTCCATTAGATCTTTAGTGCAATTTAAGAATGGTAAGTCCTATAGGGTTTATTATTCCTAAACAGTTTGTCCCTATTTGGCTACACAAATGAAGGTACATCTCCTCTAAATTCTACCTAACACACCAATGTAATTAGATGCTGATGACAGGTAATAAGACCTGGTGAGGGAAAACCATTTTTAAAATTCAAATTTGAACACTTGCAATAGGTTATCAAGGGGTCACAACAGTCTTGGAGACAAAATTGGGGTCAAAACGTACAAAAGGTTGTATATCACTGATCTTTAGGCTGGCTTGGAATATTCTATAACATTACCGGGTAATTTATTCAGAGAAAAACAATTATGACAGTAAGTAAAATCATGAAAATGAGTAAAATAAATTTATAAGTTATTAGAATAGAAAGTTTGTATTAGTTTCACTCACTTCAACTTTCGTTATGAACTCGTCTTTAATTTGAAGTTCATGATGCCATTGGTTACTCTCTTCTCCATCTTCCATTGATTGGGTCAAGTTTTCCGTTTTAATTGTCGGAATGTCAGAAGAGTCACACATCATAGCTATAACAGATATTGTTTATTTATTTAATTTATCCATCCTAAAACATCTAGAGGGTAGTTCGGGACCAAAATCTACTTACGTATTTTTGTCTACATAATGTATTATACAATATCCCATTTCTAAACAATAAATTTAACCATGGAATTCGCACCTAATATAATTGTCCTTATAATCCTACTATATAGTTTTTGTCCTACTAGTTGGTCCACTTCGGGTATTTTACGCCCCCGGTACTCTCCACCGCTGGTTGTCTCGCAGACCTCTAGATCTAACACTCCCCAGAGTCGGCGAAAGTTCCAGCGATAACAGATAGGCAAAATAGTGCATTTGACTCTGAAATATTTTTTTGTCATGGATACTACACCAAATTAGGTTTAGATTTGGAAATTTTCAGGTTTGCCATTGTTTTCTTAAAATTCTGTGTTATCCAGACCTTAAGTTAAAGACATTTTTGTTTTCACAGACGCTTTAGCTAATTTAGAAGTATGCTAGAATAGAAGAATTAAATTTTATTTTAGAAAAATTTACTAATGAGAAATGTCTAGACTATGATAATGGGGTGAAACGTAATAACTCTACCATTCAGGAAAATTAATTCCTCTACAAAACATGAAAATCAATAAATTTACACAATCATTACACTCACAAAAATATAGAGAGTCCAATGATAATAGGTTCAAGATTATTTAAAAAAATATAAACTTGCATGACAGAAGCTTTACCATAATTATAGAGCCTATTAATGAGCAATTATTTTCAGCAGTGACCATACTTCGCTCTCTTTTGAAACAGACGAGTTTATTGTAAATTGTTAACTTATCTTTTTTTTATCTAAATGAAAACATTCTTGCACAGACCCCACTAAAGATATTACATCCAGCAAATTAACGTAAGGTTGTATTATAACTGAACTAAAATGTAGTATAGATCTGAGCGGACACACTCACCAGAATTCATCCACCAAAAGTCAACTATTTAAATAAATTAATTTAGTATTTATTTTAAGGCTAAATAATTTATAAATATATTGGGTTCAGCACTGTTAACCCAACTTTCATCACGTTAATTACTCGGCTGACTTGATATAGCCTTGCTACCATGACATTAGCTAAATAAATTAAAATCTCAATTAATATTCACAACATAAGCAATAAATGTAGTATAAGATGACGTCATATTGTAAAGGACAGCGGATCAAACATCACGTTGGTCTAGTATGTTTATGT
This sequence comes from Timema bartmani, assembly GCA_902151455.1. Lineage (NCBI taxonomy): Eukaryota > Metazoa > Arthropoda > Insecta > Phasmatodea > Timematidae > Timema > Timema bartmani. The sequence continues at coordinate 24,916 of CABFWB010002004.1, forward strand.
TTGTACTTTAATGAGTTGTCCAAATGCTATAAAAATAAAATAATTTCAAATGATGTTTCATTGGATTCGCTGTTCCCTTGTGATAATGACAAACTTTTAATGATCTGGGATAGTAAGTAAATGACAGAGTATTAGATAATAATGTGTTCATGCATTATTTTCCCTGGGATGATTTGACAGTGAAATAAAAATACATGTGGATGTTTAAAACTAAATCAGATTTAAATAACTAAAATTGTTGTTTATGTGTTATAAATTACAAACCAACCCAACCTAACTTAGCCTAACCTTCTATGTCGGGGAAAATTAAAAGTTGGGATGAGTAGGCCTATATACATTTATTTCGGTGGATATTTATGTTGGTTTTGATTTTGAAGCGTTTAAGGAAATACTGAGGAATGTACCCAACAATATCCTGTGAAATCGTTGAGTCAAGTTGTTTTATAATTTGGACCCCCAAATTGTATTAATATGTTAACAATTTTCCCTTTTACCTGCCGTAACGAACCACATGTTAGGCTCCTTTTGTTACGAGCCGTTCGCTGTCATCGTTTATTATCCTACATAAGGGTGTCGTCTGGAAAGCTCTCATCTGTCATTTTTCATCTGTCATATTGAATTGCATTGATACGATGTTAGTTTAAGAAAATATTTGTTCATTTGTTGGTATTTATTAAAATGCATATGTATTGTTTTTTACACTATTTAACACTTGAACATGTTGATAGTTCAAAACACGTCTGTTCCACATGACGATTCATCGGGGAAGACGAGCTCAAAACTATGCCGTCCTTCAAGGTTTGGGTCTGTATTCCCCGTATTTTTGTACACTCAAACTCAGGTCACTACTTGAATTCTTTCCATCTACCAATGGGGTTATTTTATCTTAGCGCGAAAGCTAAAAATAGGTATTGCTTAACTATGCACCTGTTCTTAAATACTGCATAATACAACACAGAAATAAACCATTTTTCGAAAACGTACAGCTAAAGGAAAGAAAAATAGAAACATGGGTGTCGTTTGGAAAAGATGAATTTAATTTAAAATAACAGAAAAGAAAAAAAATGAAAATATTTACGTTAAAATATGATTTGAGTTATTAATAAGGACAGAAAAATCAATGTCATTACACTGCTTAAGTAAGTCAGGTAATTAATATTTCTGGTTATAGTATTTCTGTGAAAATATTTATTTCATAACAAATTGTGTACTAGACCCACATTTTAATTGGTTAAATTACTGTGCTTTTTTAATTTAAAAAACTACAAAAATATTAAGTAATCAAAAAGAACACATTTTTCTAGAGTAAATATAAAAATTGTTTACAAGATGATGAATAAATCTGGGCTTGGCCTACTCAACTTGTGTGTGTAACAAATTAAGTTAAAACCAAGCTACTTTAAAAATATGACTGAGCTATGACCAATACTACACAACCTAACCAACATTTGAGCTGGTATTGAAGGACAGGTTTCTTAATTTTACAAGGATTGAATCGCTTTAAATACGTAAATGGAAAAATAACATGCCATGATTTAATAGGCCTTATTAAGTATAGTAATTTTTAATATTAGTTTTAAGCATATGGACCAAATGTTTAGTAAGACGCAGAGATAAAAAAAATGATATAGGCCTATTTGTGTTGGGCAAAGAATATATTTAAAAAGTGATAATCCTTAAAATTGTATATAACCTATTTTATATGATTATATTATACTTCCCATTCTAACTTTGGCTACTGATACCTAACCTTCAATCTGTCAACAATTAAGTTTTAGTTAGCTTATACTAATCATCAACATAAATACGAAAATAGGCCCTAAATGTTTTTTAAAAGTGTGAATGCCCTATTTCTTCTGGAAAATAATTATATGAAGGCTTAACTTAATATGTAATTCAATCATATGGGATTCTAAACAAGGCTCTTTTCTAAACCAAATGGTACAAAATCATGAAACGTTTTTAATTATTTAAAGAATACCATTATTTAATTCGTGGTAACCTTTCCTATGTACCCACCTTTAGGAACTGGTAGATTTTTCAGTTTTAATAAATGTATGACCATATGACTCATAGATTTTAAGTGTATTAAAGTATTTGACTACAATGCTGTTAACATTATATATGAAGTTTCTTTTACATTTATTTCCTTTGTTGATACATTCTAATCGGAAAATTACATTAGATAACACATGGATATTATTCAGTTTATATTTTATGAAATAAAATAAATAATTTGACTGAACCAATATTACAAGAATTACAGATCATAAACACGAATATATTGATATCTGTCACAGACAAGTTAATACGATTATTTTATACTATGAATCGAATAATCAATGTATTGGTAAAATAATAATCGACTAGATGCTAATCGATTATAGTTTAAATCAAAGGATAAAATATAAATATTTTAGTGTATTAAATAAAAATGGATGTAATTGTACTCTAAAAAACATGGTTTTTATTCTATGCAATAGGACTTTCGATGGTTACTATCTGACACTTATTTAAGTTATTTATATAATATTCATGTATTAATAAGCATAATATGTTCTAAATTGCTAGGACATAGTGTAGAGCATATTTTTAATCAATCGGCTTCAATAGTATTAATAATCAAAATAGTAGGTATTGGTAATGTTAACATTAGCATAAATTTATAAATACATTGATTACGGTTACGGCACTAAACAATTTACTTTTTGGTTCCTTTTCCAGTTCGGGTTCCTTAATACATAAATTGATCTCGTTTATCGTTTTTGACAATGTTTCCGTTTCAACTCCTTGGTTTTTAGCTTTGTCTGTGATGCCTCATCCACACTCTCTTGCGTTGGTTGGCCAAATGTTTTGACTGTTATAACGACGTATTCAGAATATTATATCAATATTTGTGTGGCAAAGCACTAATAATAATAATAATAATAATATATAATAATGAAAATAATAATTATTATTATGATTATAATATTAATTATTATTATTTATTATAATAATAATTACTATTATTATTATAATTAGTGCTTTGCCACTCAAATATTGATATCATAATATTCTGAATGCGTCGTTATAACAGTCAAAACATTTTGCCAACTAACTTAAACATTGGTTTTCAACAACACTTCATGCCGAAGAGGGATCTTGTCTTGAAAGTTCAGTTAGAAAGACGATCTCCGGAGGCCTCAGCCAATAGATCAACCGCAGAGTCAAGAGGTATGCAAAAAAACTTGGATCCTCACACCTAGCCTCCATCAGAGCCAGATTCAATCTCTACATATACAGAGGACTTCTCACCAACATAGACCCCAGGCAAGTCCGACAGTGAGGCGAGAGAGAGTTTCGACTCCCCATCTCACCTCGCGACACCTGAACTCATTTCTCAATCGGGCTTCGGATACTTGACTTGATAAGACTGGCCAGTCAGGCTCCAAGAGCCGCATACGCACGCCGTCACCCGAAAAAGATGTCGCAAGATCAACAGAACATGGTGGCACAGCTACAAAACTCCATGGCGACAATGGAGGAGCTGTTTCGCCAGATCAGCGACCGCTTTGGAGTCAGGCTGCCCAGACCCTTTCTGTTGGGTGTCAGAATCATTCTGAGGTGCCACACCTGGGGATGACTCTTGCCTCATCAGAGGAGAACGCCTGGGCCAGTCTTCAGAGCGTCAACACACCGACGCTTGCCGCTACGCCAGAGCAAGCCCTGTGCCTGGCCTTAGCGACAAAAGCGAAAGCAAAAGGTTTTCAATTCATTTAACAAAGATTACTTTTTAAACCAATTGTTTTATTCGATTATTTAATAATCATGTAAAAGGGAATTGATTCGCTGTTTGTATCGCGAGCCTTTGAATCGTTAGAAATAATCGATTAGTCACAATAAAATAATCGACGTATAGATCATAATCGCCCACTCAGTTTTGATTTATAACAAATATATGATCTGTGCTATTAAAAAAAAGAGCACGCTATATTTTGCAAACAGTATTTACGTCTAGTTGAAAACTTTTTTAAGCTAATATTTATAGCGTTACTATCGAGTTTCTAAAATAATATTATTAAAATATTTTTTAGTCTTCATTTGCATTATTAAATGAGTTAAGTTATTTAACATGTCTAGCCAAGATGAATGTGACATTTATGATCATCTTCCTGACTCAAATATAACCGAAGATGTTCAAAAGGTGGGTAGGCTAAATAAATTGGCCGTATTTCACTTTTACAAATAACTCGCCACTTACCCAACTCTTTTGTTAGCTCTGGGGATATTCGTACTGTCTCCTAGGTTTAATGGGTCAAAAAACATTTATGATTTCTTTTGAGAACATACAAATCTAATCACACCGGTCCCTTACAGGGTATACAAGAAACGGGTATAGTAGGCCTATGCTTTAACTGTTACTTGACTATTTCTTTCTTAAAGTTACGATATCAGCTAACTGTAGGCCTACATTGTTCCAAGCATAAAAATACGTAGAATTGATTTGAATTTTGAACCCTAAAAAAACTTGTTAAATTAAGGAGAATAAAGTTCTTTATCTAAGCGGTGGGGACTCTTTCGGCTGTTCTGTAACTTTTTGGACACTTTATACTAAACTGCAAACAGAACAAACAACAACTATTAACTTTACATCATAGTAAATTTAACTTGTCAGAATGATTTGACTCGAAGGTAATAATAACAAGTATCCATAATGACTAAATTCTAGTAAAACCTCTTCAACATATTGATGACATCATTGAAATAATATAACTAGTTTATACCGTAGTATTTATTATGAAAACATCCAACCAAGCTGGCTAAACCAAAACCTTTCATGTGTTAATAAATCAAATTTATAATTATTGATAAACTCTTCAATGTAATAATTAAACGTGGACGGTACTCGCAAAATGACATCATAGCCATTTTAATGTGCACTGCGCAGAATCACGAGTGTAACACAAAGCATCATGGGATGACATATGTCCATTGCGCAGGATCACATGGAAGTTACACTTCGTCATTATTTACATTTTGAAAGTGATTTGTGTGATGTGTTGTAGAGTTTTGTTTAAATATAAAAAAATATTTATTAAAAGTGTTAAAAACTTCTAAATCTTGGTGTCATTCGATTCTATGTACTCCAGTGTGGGTAACAAAGTGAATAAAATATCTAAACATTGTACTTACTATAACAATGAAAAAGAGCCTAAATTTGGACGGATAAAGCATCTATGGCCCAAGAAACTGTGCAAATAGCTCAAACAAAAATTAATAATTACTTAATCCATCATCACTAACTTTCTCCACACTTCCATATTTTTACATACTCCTTTCGCATCAACAACATCCATATACCAAGTAATTCATGCTCTTTTATTCTTAAAATTCTTAATGTTTCTATTTTCCACACATTCATCTACAACATTTAACCACGTCTTACATTGCCTACCCACTTCCTTTTGCTCCACACACTCTACCTTCATATATTTGCTTCGTCACTAGATCCAAACTCATCCTCTCAAGATGCCCAAACCAATGTATGACGTTTATTTCACATTGCCCTATTGGATTCCCTTTAAACCACACTCCTTCAGCACCATTTATTAGCGACACTGTCCATATGAGTTTTTCCACATACATTTCTTAGCTTTCTAATTCCAAGCACTTTCGCCTGGCTCTTGTATTTTTCATAACAAACCCAAGCTTCACATCCATAAAACAATTTTGGCATTAACACACTTTTATATAGGCTACTACTACCATTTCTGCCTCTTTCGATAATACCATTTTTTGCATTAGTCCACATAAGTTTACATCCAACTAATCTCCGAGATGTATTCACTCGTCTGTCAATTTCACCATCTATCCTACCATTTTTACCAAACATTCTTCCCAGATACATAAAATCGTTCACTTGTTCTAACAGTTTTCCATTTATACTAAGCTGACAATCATTTTGTAATACGTCCTTATCAAAAACTACAACCTTAGTTTTGGAGACATTTATATATAGATTCATTCTAGCTGTCACCACATTCAAACTTGTTTGAAAGAATTCTTCAAGTCGCTTTCATCCTAAGCTTACTTATTAAAATGTCAGCCATCCATATACTGAGACAACGATTTAAAAAAAAATTATTTGCTCGACTCACCAATCTCACAGCGTATCGCGAGACTCAAAAGTTTACAGCAACCACACCTTGAACATCTTTCTTTTTTCCATAGCAAACTCCAATCTTGCAAATGGGATTTTTTTAAATCCCTTTATCAAACACAGATTGTATATCTTTTAGTGCATTAACAATAATCAAACTCTCACACATAAAGTAGCTTTATTGAACCTTCCCTCAACCCCCTGGATCCCTCCCATACCCTCAAATGACATATTTCAGTCCACCACCTTAGCTCAGTCGGTAGCATGTCTTTCTACTGAGCCAAGGGTCCCAGGTTCGATTCCCGGCGTGGCCAAAAATGTTTCATTAAGGTGGAATATGAGTTTCCCCTTTCACAGTGATGAATTAACAGCTGGGGCTGATGTTGTGTGTAATCTAGATTTAAGTTAGTTTATAAGTCGTGAGCTGATATAATCGGTCAGTTCAGAAAGTGCACGTTATACACCTCAAATAAATTAAAAAAGCAACGATGAGTTTTTTTAATGAGTGTTGTCGATTTTTACTGTAAAAGGAAATTTTGTTGTTGTTTCAACTATAGGCCTAGAAATGCTTGAGCGATAATTCTTTTGTTTAAACTTTCTAATATAATTTTTCTCCTCTAGCTTTCAATATAACTTATAATATCACCAATATTTTTTGTTATTTAAGGGGATATGATTAATTTAATTTTTAAATATGTTTAAAAAAACCTCCATGGTGTCAGACTGCGCTCAAGCTATACTGACCGAGCAGCCACCACCTTTCAGCAAATATAGTGCTAACGTTTGTGGATAGAGGGTGTCTGGTGGTCAGCACAATAAACCCTCCAGCCATTATCTCAATTTTATAGACCACAGCCGCTACTTTTTTATCCAAGTAGTTCCTTATTTGTCCTCACGAGGCCTAGTTGACCCCGTTCCACACTCAATATTTCACAGAAATTTTAAATATGAAAACAAATTTTAATGGTTTTATTTTAATTATCAGCCTCGGTGGCGTAGTTGGCTAACGCGCTAGTCATGTTGAGCTCGACCGACGAGGACGGGGTGATCAAGGTTCAAATCTCGGTCGGGTGAACTGG
>CABFWB010002004.1:45096-58760 GCA_902151455.1 Timema bartmani
TAATACCGCTTTAAGACGTTTTAAACTAAGGCGCTACTCTCACAGTAGACTAGACTACCGATGACAGAGAGATTAAGGTTCAAATTTAGGTCGGGTGTACCGAGGGCGGTTTTTATAAAACGGTTTTCCACTCTACTTGCCAATCCCTAAAAAACCATTAGGGTAACTATTACATAAGTGTATAACCCAGAAGGGTAGTAAGACGCGATGCTAAAATAATATAGCTACAGTAAATTCATGAGACCGCTCCAATCATTTGTAATAACCCTGTATTTTTAGACTATTCAATATTTGGTTTTAACACTCAGGTATTCCATTGTTGATAACACCGTTAATTAACTTAACCGCCAGTACGCCAACATCATGGCAGGTCAAGGATGACTTGACACAGGACCGTCAATGAAGAAGTTCAGAAAGTCATGGAACAAACTCGCAAGTGTGGCAGAGAATATACTTGTATGGTGAAACTTTATAATGGCCCTACACTCCATAAAAAGAGGAAAAGGAAATTATATTTTAGACTATTATTATTATTAGTCTTACTACCCGTTCGGGTTATACACACTTACGCTAATGTGTAATGGTAGGGTGACTGTGAGATGAAATGTAGGACCTACAGTTTAACGTGGGATCCGAACCACGGTGGAGACCTGGCATTCCACACATTCACAAGTTGTGATTAATACACGTCTTGTCAGAGGTGAAGGAAGGGTTTGGCAATCAGATAAATCTGTGCCGGGACCGAGGATTGAACCCCGGACCCCCGGCACAGAAGTCTTGACACCTTACCCCTAAAATGCCAGGTTACCTATATTTTAGAGCCTGGTCAAGTGTAATGAGAATGGTTTCTTACTAAATGGTTTTCCACTTCTCTGTTTATACAAATGTGGGTACACTACCAATAAATTCTAACTTCCTCATCTCTAATATACTAGTGTCAATGAGACAAATGTGTGCAACCTGAACTACCAGTGATTCTTTGTATTTTCTTTACAGTTGAAACCTATTAGTTTCATTTTATAGCCTTTAAATTATAGATCTAAACAATTCTGCATGGTCAATTATCCCTATTTTATTACAAATATCAACAAACTATGGGCCATATTCATAGTCAGACTTGGTGTGCCTCGAAACCAGACATAATATAACACTTACCTAGACAAGAATGGAATGGGTCAGATTCACAAATAAAACCGGGCCATTCCATTCTGGTCTAGGTAGGTGTTGTGTTATGTCTAATATAGCGCCGCACTTGAGGCGCATTAATACTGAATATGAACCTGGCCCTTAATGTTCTATTTCTAAACACCCAAAGGGGTGGGTAAAGGGATCAAATGTCAGAGACTCGTCATCAAGCGACCTCCTCTCACAAGTCACAGCACAAAAATGTATTACAACCAGCTTCGGTGGTTGAATGGTCTAAGGCGTCACTCCTGTAGTAGACTATACTGCCGTGATGACAGGGAGATCAGGGTTCAACTCCAGGTCGGTTGTATTGAGACTGGTTTTCCCTAAATGGTTTTCGACTTTTACCTCCACACAAATGTGGGTAGACTTCCTCTAAATGCAACCTTCCTCATACCCACATTAGCGTAATTAGTACATAGAGGCATAACCCAAACAGTTAATAGAACATGGTGACAAAAAAACTTTATTAAAAAAATTTTTTCTATTGACTGGCTCTGATATAAATAAACCTAATACTAGAGAAAATATTGTACTTTTACTCATATATACAAATACACTAAAGCTAAGGGGACTAATATTTTCAAAATATAATTTCACATTAATCAAAGATGCACTAATTTATGTTCAAGATATTTCTCCTGAACTATATAATATAATCTATTACCTTGTTTCAAAATTTACTAATTCAGGGTTCAAAGCTTCTCAAAATAATATGGTTCTATGTAAAACTACTTTCAAAAGAGATCTACCAATAATACATAATGGCACGCACAAGAGGTATTAAAAAATACCGTAAATACACACTTTTAAACTAATATGTAGGAAGCTAGGATGAGATGGTATGGACATGTAATGAGGATGGGAGGGGAGAGGATTGCAAGAAGATTAATGGATATGAAGTATGTAGGGAAGAGATGGGAGGAACAGATAGGACAGAAAGTGAGAGTAGAAGAATTGAGGAAGTAGGGGTGAGCAAAGTCCAATTTTTCAATTCGAAGCAAACTTGAATCGAATATATAAAATATTCTCGAAGCCAAATCGAAGTTTGAATATTTTTATTAAGTTTTTTTATGATTTAAAAAATATTATATTGTGGTTATTAAATAACTTTATGATCTAAAAGTACTTGGAAAATGTTTTATTGCACCATTGTTTGGAATATTTGGTGTTAATCTGACAAATCAAGTTATCATCACAATATGATATTCATTTACTTAAGATTTTTTCCATATGAATATTAATTTATAATGTAGAAAACAGCTCAGAATGGCAGTAAATTAAGATAAATTCAGTATTTTAGCTGTCAATGTTGTATTGGCGGGGCTTCGAAGCCGGAATTATGTTTCGAAGCCAAGTCGAAGCTGATGTTTGTTTCGAAGCCAAGTCGAAATTTTGAAGCTTTGCATACCCCTAGTAGGAGGAATGGTGGAAAGAAAGAGAAAGATGGAGACATTTTACTAAAGAGACCCGACCACAAACTGGAAACAGTTCATGATGATGATGATGATGATGATGTATTACTATCATTGCTGTGTTACTGTAGAGGCGGTCTGAGAAACTTCTTTTCACGACCAATTACAGTTCTTTAGATGATCTTTTTGTAGCCCATCGGCAAATAAGATATAATGTTAATTAATAGGGGGTACATTTTTTTCAATTCTAAGCAAAATTGAGTCAAATAAAATAAAATATTCCCGAAACTGAATTGAAGTTAAAATATTAAAAAAATTGTTAAATGTGGGAAAAAATATATATAGTCATATACCTGTAGACATTAAATATAATTTACAAAATGTTATTTAGCAAACATGTATAATATATTTCATCCTATGTTGATATATTAAGCTACTATCAAGGCATGTGATATAATTCTTTAAGATTTTTTTTTTGTGAATGTTAATTTGTTATGTATATAGATAGATGCACCAAATGACAAAAAATTCAAAACAATTTGTGTAGTTTTTTTTTAAATACTTTTATAGGCAGGGCTTCATTTAGTGTCAAAGCTGGAATTTTATTTCCGAATGGAAGTTTTAGAATGTTAGCACCCCCCTATTAATTAATATAAACAAACCATAGAAGAATTAGCTCAAAGATAAAATGGTACAGTTTTGAGAAATGTTGCAGATTTGCTGCAGATAAATAACAATATTACGATATTACAGCAGAAAACATAATATTAATATTCCATGAATTATTCGTAGTCTTACAAAACACCAGAATACAATCAAACACTTTGTAGTCATCAGTAGATGACACATTGCCGACAATTTCTTGTTATTTTTAATATAGCTTGTAAAGTCTAGCAAATTGTGTAAGCACTAACTCAAAAACAAACAGAAAACCCACAGAATGAAAGATAAATTGATTCACACTTTCAATTCATGTTCACTTTCATAACTATATATGATTTTTTTTTTCTGGAAAAATTCCTTTTATTGTCTTAATAAAAATAGGCAGAAAAAATTAGCAGTTACATGAGAAAAATTTGGGGAATAAATTAAAGCCTTAATGTTGCCAAATATCAATATGGCAACATGTCACCTGCCAATAGGTACTGCGCATTGATGTATGTGACATTGGCAGTGGCAGAATCTTGAAACACTCACATGAAGATGAATGCCGAAACACGCAGCTAACCATAGCATTTTTTTCTTTTCTTTTAGCACCGTGTCTTAAGAGCGTGCATTACATGCCCATCAACTCTGTGATAAAGTCAGCTATAAATGGTACATTTATACCAAACTATTGCGCGCGGTTCATTTATAATTAAACATTATTGGAGATTAAGAGTTAATACGAGTTCCTAATACTGAACATTGTGTAAATATCAAATATTTGGATAGAAACTGCATTGAAAAGGACATTTTTTTGACCATGGCTTTACAGATAAGTACTGTGCACGAATCTTCATTCTGTCATAATAGGGACATGCTTTGTCCACCATCGTCACCACGGAAAATGTCGAGTAATCCTTCAAATACGAATGCACTGCACACATTTCTGGAATAGCTTGGTCTTTTATTTTCCCTTTTACGCCCATACCTCGCGCGAGTCGAGTTGGGCCTGCTATGATGAACGCTCTTAATACTCGTTTGGGTTATACACTTATGTACTAATTATGCCATTGGTTTTATAGATTAGGATGGTTATATTTAGAGGAGGTGTACCCAAATTAGGCGGTGAGAGAGTGGAAAACCATTTTGGAAAAACCACCTGACCGAGATTCGGAACTCGATCTCCCCATCGTCGGCAGTCTAGTCTACTGCGAGAGTAGCGCCTTAGACTATGTGGCCACCGAAGCAGGTTATTAATGTAGCAACAAATTTTAAACTTTGTTTTGTAAACTTTGGGAAAATGGTAAAGAATGCTAGGACACTTATATAGGAGGATGTGAAAGAAATAACATAAAAGACAAACACAGATAATTGACAATGGATGCGAATTAAGCGATTGATGCGAATAATACCCACTATTAACCGTTTTAAATCCATATTTGATTATTATTTTGTCCATCTCTGTTGCGATATTGTATGTTTACTACCAACTGTATCATGTAAGAGTTTTAAGATTTTGCCACGTGTTTTCTCTAGCGCTTTCCAAGTCTAAATACAGTGCTTATATGTGACAACAATGCCTATATGTGACAACAGTGCCTGTATATAATAACAGTAAGTTAAACCAATGTGGTTTAACTTACCGTTAAACCAATAAGTTAAGTTAAGTTAAACCAATATTATATTATATGGCCATTATATTAAAGTATATATCTCTTTGATTATTATATTAAATTTGACACAGCTAATAACTTTATTTAAAATTGAATTATTCTAGTAATAATATAATTCGTTTCTTATTACCATTAATAATGTTTAAAAAAAATCACGATGTGGTTTAGTTTACAAATAAAATCAAACCATAATCCCTCTATCTATGCAGTAAAAAAAAAAGTTTTAATTTGAAATTACATTATTGTATGCCTATTTCAATATACTTGAATTAAACTATATTTTCTCTTTGGTGCTGATTATTACTGTAAAATAGCCCATACACAAATAAATTAAAGCATATTTTGATTTAATACAAAAAAAATATATATATATATATAGAAATATTAAGTATGGGATGAAAATTCCATTATACAAAACAGAAAACGACTAATTTTATAGACATAATGTTATTTTAAAAGTTACACTCTTTAAAACGTTAGGAACATTTTGTTTTTTCTTCAAAAACTTTCTAGAATTGATAATTTCACAATCATTATGAAAGTGAAGTCACACAAAACAACTACTAGCCAGGAAATGAAGAGGCTGAGAGAAGGGTTGACAAATTGAAATGACTCAATTTAAAAACTATTTTATTTTTATCTTGTGTAGCTTTAGTTTGAAACCAAGCATCTCGGAAAGGACCCCAGACAACGCGGACAGGATTACCACCTTTGTGATGGTGTAGAGGTACGGGTTGGCCGACAGACCCGATATCTTGAACGGACATTCCAGTTCCTGGACACAATATACAACATATATTTTAGAGTTGGGTCAAATCCACTATTCAGGGTGTCTACTGAGTTGGAGAAACAAAAATTAGTGATTTTATGGTGACCCTTTTTGACCACAAAATTCCTTAGGTAAACGGTTGAACATTATATAATGGATATATAGGCGTAATACACCCACACACAACATTAAATTTTAACTAGATAGTGAACGTTAACCCTTGGTATCTCGGTGAAAACAATCAGGGAACTTGCGGCTAGTGCATGGCATCATGGTTGGAGGGTGGATGACATTCAACACGTTCGCGTTGTTACGATGTGCGGGAAATTCAAACAAAAATATTTTCGTGACTTTATGACCAAAATATTGAAAATTCGAGATTTTTTCAGGGACTTTCGTGATTTTTTTTTAAGTAACTTTTTCACAACTTTTGGAGCCCAGTAGACACCCTGCTATTTTACAAATCCAAATCTCTAATTTACCTTCGAATTCGAATCTGAATCTTGGAAAAAATTACGAACATAAGAGGAAATATAAATTTGATAACATAATAAGGAATATAAATATAAACTAAACGTCAACATTCGTTACAGGGATTTACAAAATCCACTTTTTCAAAGTGAACTCGAATCGAATATATTAAATATTCTCAAAGCTCAAATATTTTTTGTTGGTCGTTTTATGCTTGAAAGAATATTATATTGTTGTTATTTATATAACCTACTATGTGTATTAAAACTACTTGGGAAATGTTTTATCGTACAAAAGTTTTTAATTTGTTCTTTTATTGTGATAAATAAAGATATTACCACAACCTACAATTCAATTTTTTCAGACTTTCCCGCATGAATATTGATTTGTACTGTACATAATGGCTCAAAATGACAATAATTGATCATGAATTAAGTATTTTAGCCAACAATTTTTTTATTGGCTTCTTAATTTGTCGAAGCCAAAGTCTTGAACCGAAATTTATCAAATCTGAACTATTCTCAAATCCTCAAATATTAAATATCCTTAAGGATTCAAGGACCCCATCCTTAATACTATACATTTACTTTTAAATTAATATTTATATTATCTTTATAATAAGGTACAAGAAATATGAATATAAACATATAAAAGGGAATAGACACAAGTTATTAATCATTTCCTTTTACTTATTCCTATCTAATTGCTTTATATTGGGAATAAGGTACAGGAAAGGTGGATAGAAACATATAAAAGGAACAAACACAATATGGCTTTTACAGTGAAAAGTCGGTTGGGGGATTGGGCGGTGACGATCGATTTTCTTTAAGAGGCAACCATTACCTCTTTGTCCAGTGGCAGCAGTGTAAAGCATGAACTGTGTTCTTCTTTTCATTGTAAAAGCCATATTGTGTTCGTCTCTTTTATATGTTTCTATTCACCTTTCCTGTATCTTCTTACAAATACAATACAATTGCCTCATCAAAGTAAAAAATAAGTTTTCCTTATTGAGATTTATTTCTATCCAAGTGTCCTATCACTCTTTACCAATTTTCTTTCTATCCCTTTGTTTTTTTTTTGTTCCCTCTTTTAGAAAGTTGTGTTGTACATTTCACAATCCTTCTTGACGAGTTACAGTAGAACTTAGCTTAGGTTGAGGGATCACGCACAAACAATCAATTTTCTTAAAGAGGTGGCCATCATTTATCTGTCCAGCAGCAGCAGTGTAAACTGTGTTCTGCTCTTCATTGTTGAACACATATTGCGTTCGTCCTTTTTATATGTTTCTGTTCATCTTTCTTGTACCTTCTTCAAATATAACAAAATACCTCAAAAAGCGAAAAGAGCTATTCAACAATGTGGACATCTAGAACGATGGAAAGTGCAAACACTTACCTTCAGCAGATCAGCAGCAAGCTTCAGAACACTATTAGCAACCATTAGTTCTTCTTTTTTGTTGGGCTTTTGTTCAATTTGAAGATATAAATTTATCTGGAGGTGAAAAAAAAAGTTTGAAAACATTGATTTTATGTAAAATAAACAACATCATCATCAACTGTTTCCAGCCTGTGGCCGAGTCAGTTTAGTAAAATGCCTCCATCTTCCTCTATCCTTACCCCATTCTTCCTCCTTTAATCACTTACATTCTTCTCCTATCACTTGCACACTTTCTGTTATCTGCTTCTCCCATCTCTTTCTTGGTCTCCCTTGTGGTCTTTTTCCTACTTAATTCATTTCCAACATTTTCTTTGGCATCCTCTCTTTTTCCATCCCCACAACATGACCATACCATACCATATCACCTGCTTCCTCTACTATCCCATGTACTCCCTGTATCCTAACTCTTTCCTGGATAACTTCATTCCTAATCCTGTTTCTCCTCGTGACAGCTAACATGCTCAATGCTTATGTAACATGTAAAATAAAGCTTGTCCTTAAATATGTTCTAGCACCGCATATTTATACCCGTTCGAATTGTACACCTATGTGCAAATTACACTAATGGTTTTAGGTATTGGGAAGGTTATATTCACAGGAAGTGTACCCACATATGCGTGGAGGGAGAGTGGAAAACAATTTAGGGAAAACCAACCTCCTCAGTACACCCGACAGAGATTCAAACCTCGATCTCCCCCATCATCTCCAGTCCTAATCTACTACGAGAGTAGCGCTTTAGACCATGTGGCCACCAGAGCAGGTCTCATCAATGTTATACTCCTGTCTCGGGTTGTCTTTTGTTCTGTTGCTAGGATGGGGTGGGGGTGGGTGTGACTGAGGGAGGGAGGGAAGAGGAGTAGATCCAAGGGAAGCTAAAACTACATCATGGATTCAGAACTTTTCTTTATTTCAATACTTTAGGAAGGTCAAGGAAAGATGTAGAGAAAACATATAAAAAGGAATAAACACAAAATGGCTGTTACAATGAAAAGAGGAACACAGTTCACACTTTACACTGATGCCACTGGATAAAGCGGTAACGGCTACCTCTTGAAGAAAATCTATCGTTACCACCCAATCCCCCAGATCTAGGTTTCATCCAAATATGTACACAAAATAGCTGAGAAAAGAGGTTTCCCTTAAAGAGATATTTCAATACTTAAATTTAGAGAAGATTGGTAGTGAATAAAGGAGGAAGAATAGAGGAAGATGGAGACATTTTACTAAAGAGACCTGGCCACAGGCTGGAAACAGTTGATTATCATCTCATAACATGTTCAAATCTGGCTTAATTTCTTTTTTTAACAAGAGTTTTATAAGAAACTTGTAATGTGTGGTTTGCTAGCACTTGGGACTTACTTGCAGTGGGCTAGCTCATACTGTGCCTACCCTAGAATTTGAACCAGAAAAAAAGGTTTTTTAATGGAGTTAAATATACTATTTTACGAATTCGAATCGCAAATTTATCTTCGAATCCGAATCTTGGAATAGATATGAACATAAGAAAAAATATAAATGTACTAGAATTATATAGAATACAATCAGTAACTAAATGTCAAAATTCCTTCTTATGTCCCATTCATTATAACATTCATACATTCAGTTAGATGTTCAGTTATTGGTCTGGGGTCTGGTTGTTGAGTTCATCCTGTATTTATAATTGGTTCTGAACCATCAATAAACATTATTAGAACTCTAAACAAATTAAAAATTTTAATTTTAATCTTGAATTTGATATTTTTTAGAATTCTCGAACCTCAAAAATGATTATGAGTTTGAGGGTTCCACTGCTACATTACATAAAAAACACCCTTGATATTTCAGGTTGAGAACCTCGACCTCTGAGATAAGAGCCCACCACACTACCTCGAGTGCCTATCTCGCTGGTCCCAGGCAAATACCCAGTACCTCCCAGTGTCCCAACCTGCCGAGCGTCTTGTTATGCAACGAAGCCTCACCTGTTCGGTTATGAGCACAGAAAGGTTGCGATATTTGCGGTTGATCTTGGTGCCGAGCGTCATGAAGCGCAGTAAGAACACCCCCAGAGCCAAACACCACACCAGGGCCTCCAAGTTGTACTCCGAGTGGAGGCGGACAGAATCCTGGAACAGGAGTGTCAACAATACGCCGTGTACACATATACCTAGGTCTATTATTCAATTTACAGTAGAGTCCCGACTATCCGACCTAAACCGGACCGACAGCTGGTCGGATAGTATGGAACCAAGGGGAAGGACTGGAACAAAACAAATCAAAATTAAATGGAAGTGTCGAATATATATAAAATAATGTTTATAAGTAATTACACGAGGAGAAATAAGATTAGGAATGAAGTTATCCGGGAAATAATTGGAGTACAGCGAGTACATGAGATAGTAGAGGAAGCAAGGGTGAGATGGTATGGGCATGGAATGAGGATGTTGGAGTACATGAGATAGTAGAGGAAACAAGACTGAGATGTTATGGGCATGTAATGAGGATGTTGGAGTACATGAGATAGTAGAGGAAGCAAGACTGAGATGGTATGGTCATGTAATGAGGATGTTGGAGTACATGAGATAGTAGAGGAAGCAAGACTGAGATGGTATGGACATGTAATGAGGATGTTGGAGTACATGAGATAGTAGAGGAAGCAAGACTGAGATAGTATGGTCATGTAATGAGGATGTTGGAGTACATGAGATAGTAGAGGAAGCAAGAGTGAGATGGTATGTACATGTAATGAGGATGGAAAAAGAGAGGATGCCAAAGAAAATGTTGGAAATGAAGTTGGGAAAAAGACCACAAGGGAGGCCAAGAAAGAAATGGGAGGGGCAGATAACAGAAAGTGTTCAAGTGAGAGGAGAGTAATGGAAGTGATCAAAGAAGGAAGAGTGGTGGAAGGAAAGAGGAAGATGGAGGCATTTTACTAAAGTGACCCGTCCACAGGCAGGAATCATTTGATGATGATGAGTAATTACTCTATAGTATAAATTATGCAATAAATTACAAAACTGTTATTTAATTCATGTAAACAGACCAATTGTTTTTAAATTAACTAAATGTGACTTTTATCATATAGTATAAAAAATATAAAACCAGTCCAGCGTTTTAATAACATTAAACCAATAGCATCATTATACGAATATGTCGGATAAAAGGTAAGGTTGGATAGTCGAGACTCTACTGTAATTAGAAAATATAACAACTACACAACAAGAGAACCAAACCCAAAATATTTGATCAAGGGGCATAGTTACAGTCTAGTCTTGGGAGTCAACCAATCTCCCAAGCAGTTAAGGTTGAATGCAAATTTCAGTTACACAGATTTGTAAACAAGAAAAGGCAATACTAGACTTACGATTGGCAATGCTAGGGCCGTGCAAGTAGTCAAAAATTCTAGTTCAAGTCGAGTTTTAGTTTTCCGAAATCGAATCGAAGATTTTTATAAAACGCGAAAAAAATTTAGTATTTAGAATCTTTGATTTTAGCAACGCAGACTTATGAATGTAATAAATTTGATTCAATTTGAGGAAACTATT
This sequence comes from Timema bartmani, assembly GCA_902151455.1. Taxonomy (NCBI): domain Eukaryota; kingdom Metazoa; phylum Arthropoda; class Insecta; order Phasmatodea; family Timematidae; genus Timema; species Timema bartmani. The sequence goes on from CABFWB010002004.1 coordinate 56,213, forward strand.
TCATAGCAAATACAGTCCTTCGATATTTCCTTTTGTCTGAATTAAAAAAAAAAAAAACTTAAACAACTGTATTAAACTTATTTAAATATCCAAATTTTTGATATCATAAACATTTTTGACAAAAAAAAAATTCACTCTTAAGAAATCTAAGGTTTGTACTTACGATCCATACGGATCTATTACAAAAACTCAACTTGAAATATTTCTAGCATAAATAATTTCTCCATATCACTCAAACTCGAAATAAACTTGATGATTTTATTCAAACTTAATTTGAACTCAACTCCAAGTGAAAAATGCCTACTCGCACAACACTAAACAACGGCATCTATCAAACGATACTTCAAACATAATATATGTCATAATAGAAAGCTGACCACACAGCTGATAGTGTCACCGTCATTTTGTTTGTCTCTATCTTGGGAGTTAGTAATTTTTCTAGATTTTCATAAGCAGAACATTTTTAGCTTTGAATATGCTTTGAAACAAAAAAAAAAAAGTCAAAAAAATACATCATAGCTAAGCAACTTCCACTTACATGTTTTTTTAAACACATGCGGGAACGTCATGAATGAATTAACTGTGTTAAGTTTGATTCACGTGTTCACCGAAAATAGAAAGCAGAATCTGTCTCAGTGGTGCAGCAATTCACTCGCTGTATGTTGAGCCATGATGCATTGCAAAGTTAACTTATAAGAGCTGATTATCAACATATTTTATTTTCTATTGACTAGACATATATTTTAAATCATTCTCCCGATGGATGGTTTCAAATTATAACGCTGTGTCGTGGCACAATCCAATACATCGCTAAACACGCTTTACATTAACAGGTTATTTCAAATTTCCTCACAACGGCCAACGAAGCTGTCTGCTTGCTGTAGAGCACATGTGTTGTCAAATGCGCATGCTCACTGATTTGAGTTGGTTGGTTCTGAGATTTGATTTGTTCTCCCGTGCTGAACATCTCAGGCAGAGCGGACGAAGTAGAGCCGAGTTGAACTTTAGCGGGACAGCTTGCGCTGACAAGGCGGAAAACTTGTGATTGGCTTAGAGCTCATCACATGACTAAGTTTCTGTTCTGCACTAGTTTTTCGGCGAACATGTGAATCCACAGTGTTAGTGAAGGAGTTACCGTACATGAAACATGCGAGTTGAGGTAAAGTGTGTCCCCAGCCTACAGGGGGCGGTGTTCGTGTCCTACCTGATCATCCACACTGACCTTGAGACACTCGACACTGAGAAAGGACAGCAGCAGCAGTGTGATGAGGAACGCCGCCGACACGATCACGTCCACAGACCGCTGTGGACCACGTTTCTAGCACGGCACACAAAAAAACTAGTTATTCCCTTTCGCGTGATGGTAACATTATTATGTTGGTAGGAAGTTTTAACTTACAGTGTTCAAATTGTGTTCTTTGAATTGAAAAATGACACCAGTACACAGGAATAGAACCAGAAACCATTGGCTTAGTACGCCAATGCTATTACTAGTGAACTATTGAGAAGCTGTATCGTGCCAAGGGTCATTATTCAACTCATATTTTAAGGTAGAGTCTGTTATTGGAATTATTGAAATACCAATTAGACTGTCCGAAGCTGTGAAATTCTGAAAATTAATATATGAAATATTCAAAAATACAAAACCTTTTACAATGTTATAATAGCGTCACTGATTTGTGGTATATTAAATTATTGGATTTAAATTGGAAATAAAAATTGAATCTTAGAACTTAAGGCCGGTAAATGAAAGCTTTTTTTTTGGCTAAAAATGGTAAAAAAAAAAATCAACTCAGACTTGTGGTGTAGAAGGGGTGTGTGAAGCTTTGAAAACTTGGACTTCTCTTTGAATATTACTCCACTTCGATTTCAATTTGAAAGCAAAATTCCAGATTCAACAATTACAAAGCTTCGCCAAAAAAAAAAGTATTTCTAAGTTTCTAAGAGTTGGAGTCGGAAGCAATTTTGTGTGGAGTCGGAGTTGGAGTCGGTAGAAAGGTACCGACTCCGACTCATGGGAATTTAGTTTTTTTGTTCAGAAATCGTAGTAAACTAAATATATTGTTTTTATGTTCTATTAACCAAGTATCCTGATGATTCAAGCGTTGGGGATGAAATGCCCTGTGCTACCATTTTAGTATTTTAATGTATATCCAATAGTTATAACAAATCTACTGTGTCAAAATTATTTTGATAAGCATTTTTTATTACTTATTATTAATATAAATTTGCCATTAATAAAAAAGTCGGAGTTGGAATTGGAGTCAGAGTCGGACAGTAGAAAAAGTAGAGGAGTTGGAGTCGGAGTCAGAGTCGGACAGTAGAAAAAGTAGAGGAGTTGGAGTCGAAGTCAGAGTCGGACAATAGAAAAAGTAGGAGTTGGAGTCGGAGTCAGAGTCGGACAGTAGAAAAGGTAGGAGTTGGAGTCGGAGTCAGAGTCGGACAGTAGAAAAAGTAGAGGAGTTGGAGTCGGACAGTAGAAAAAGTCGAGGAGTTGGAGTCGGAGTCAGAGTCAGACAGTAGAAAAAGTAGAGGAGTTGGAGTCGGA
>CABFWB010002004.1:66011-76736 GCA_902151455.1 Timema bartmani
CCCCCCCACCAGTTCACCCGACCGAGATTCGAACCTCGGTCTCCCCGTCCTCGGCGGTCGAGCTCAACACGACTAGCGTGTTAGCCAACTACGCCACCGAGGCGGGTAGGGAAGTAAAACAAACGAATTTCGACCTACATAATAATCAAATCCAAATTAATAACTTAAGATAACAAAGAATGGAACATTAACACACGAAAGGATCGCAGTGGCAGGAATGACATTAAAAACAAAAACAAGATGGTTTCAGAGACATTCCAACCCCCACCCCTACTGTTCCAAGGGAAGAAAGTGTAACAAGTGAAACAATGAACAAATAAAATATGGAAATATGAAACCCAAAGACACTGCTAAAAGGAAATCGATCTAGATATAGCAGATCTTTGCATGTATTTTTCAAGATAATGCCAAGAGGCTAGCATAGAGATAATGTCCACCCAAAATTCCACATATTAAAAAATAAACACTTTATTTGCTTAGCAGAAAATGATAGGGATGAAGTATGTTGGAACGATACCACTAGGGAGACCAATATATATTTGGAAGAAAGTAGAGAAAAGGTGGATAGAAAACAAATAAAAAGGAAATAAACACAATATGGATTTTACAATGAAAAGGGAGGGGAGTTGTCACCATCGTAATGGCAATTTAGGCTTCCTTGGGTTTCCTGCCTTGGAGAAAACACGCCACCTACCTGTTGTGTTGAGGTCTCCTCTGGATCTGTGCCATCCGTATCACTGCCAGCGCAGTTGTCGACCGTCGGCGTCCGACAAGACAACACCTCGTGCACCCAGGCGTTCCTAAGCGGCGTTCCCGCCCTCGCCTCTTCTCCCTCGATGACGTCTGGCGACGGTAAATCACCTTTATTTGAAGGTGTATTCACGCCATGTCGACAAACACCACCGATTTCGTCACAGGGATCATTCGTGGGTTCATCCATCTCAATTAATTTAGTCTTTACATCGTCGCAACACTGAACATTAATTTCAATTTCAACCGGTGTTGTGAGTCTTTTAAATTTATTTTCTATTTTATTTTCTTCTCTATTATCTATAACACACGAATGTATATGAGGGTCTTTAATTTCCGGATGAAATCCGGACGACCCATAGTCATCAGGATTTTCCGTAGTTACATCCTTGGGATTTGATTTGAATAATACGTCTTCAGAGTCGGGATTTTTACTTTTGGAACCGTTGCAAGTTTTGGCGCCGAGGTTAAGAGAGGAGCGATCTCTCTCTGCCGGATTGACGGACTGAAAACTTTCACAGGAAATCTCTGGACTCCAGTTTAAGGAAGATTTGCCTTGCGAAGGTTTTGCGTTTTCGACAGTTTGAGATTTGATTTCAGAGTCCAGCGCAGTGCCCGAGACCTCCTCCGTGTTCTCGCTGGAGTCGTTGCCAGTGAGGCTCTCAAAGCCGTCATCGTCAAGGGGGGTTGCTTCCCTTTGTCTGGAGTCCTCCCCCACAGGGACAACCAGTGATCTGAACAGAGGACACGACAATTACACATGTCGGTAAATTAAAAACTTTGTTATATATGGAAGAAAATACACGAAAGACAATTAAAGGAACACAATTAACATTTTACAATGCTGCCACCAAACAAAAAGGTAATGGCTGCCTTTTTTTAGAAAATCCTATCTAAGTGTCTTATCATTCTTTACCAATTTCCTTTCTCTCCCTTTGTGTTATTTTTTGTTCCATCTTTTAAGAAGTTGCGCTGCACATTTCCTATTCTCTCCTGACGAGTTTCGAAAGAATGAAACCTAGATAGAGTGAATGGGCGGTAATAATTGATTTACTTCAAGAGGCAGCCATTATCTCTGTCCAGTGGCAGCAATGTAAAGTGAGACATGTCCTTATTTTCATTGTAATCATTGTAAGGCATATTGTGTCCGTCCCTTTTAAATGTAACTATTCCTATTTCCTGTATCTTCTTTCATCCATAGCAAAATTCACCTCAACAAGCTAAAAGAGGTTTTTATAGAAGGGATGTAATAATAATAATAATAATACTTAGCACCGCGTCTTACTACCCGTTCGGGTTATACGCTTATGTACTAATTACTCTAATGGAATAGGAATTGGGAGGGTTGAATTTTGAGGAAGTGAACCCGCATTTGCGTGGAGGGAGAGTGGAAAACCATTTAGGAAAAACCACCCCCAGTTCACCCGACCGAGATTCGAACCTCGATCTCCCCGTCCTCGGTGGTCGAGCTCAACATGACTAGCGCGTTAGCCAACTACGCCACCGAGGCGGGTTAGAAGGGATGTGATTAAGTAGACAAATATAAAAGAGACTTCTAGTTTGAATAATTATTTCTTTAGCTCGTTTGGGTTATACTCATATGTACTAATTACACAAATGTGTTAGGGACCAGGAAGGTAGAATTTAAAGGAAGTGTACTAATTATTAGTGTGAACGGAGAGTGGAAATCCATTTAGGAAAAAACATCCTAAATACACCTGACCGGGATTCAAACCCTGATCTCATCTAGTTCAGTCCAGTCTATTGCAAGAGTGACGCCTTAAATCATGCCGCCATCAAAGCAGGCAATTGACTAATTAATTAGTTATAAATGTAGCTTAAAACCATTTAAGTTAGTCATGGTTATTCCATAATTATCAGCATTAAGAGTTTATGATCATACTACTCTCATTTAAATTTTCACCTGTGCCTGCGTCGAACGCACCCAACATCATCTTTAGCCACCCCTGCTCGAGTTCCGTCATAGCTATGATCCGAACTGAGCTGTGAATCCTTGATAGGGGTGTCCCAAGCGACGCAGCGCTGTCTACGCAACTCTTCTGTAGATGCCCTGAATGAAACAAACCATTAGCTAAGATAGCGTGAAGTGAGGCGACCAGTCTCGTCTACTGTGCGGCTACTTTCACCCCGCGTGAGGAAATAATGTGAACTAGACGTTAAAGAAGGAGATACAGCGGAACATGTCAAGTTACCAACTCGAAGACCTCAGCGCCGTGTTACGGTATGAAAAGTCAACAAAGCTGGGGCATAAAAGATTAGACCCTAAATGTGAGCAAAGCTCAGTTTTTAAATGTGAACTAAAGTAAAGGCCAAGTCAAAGGTAATGCTTTTATTTTGGTCACTTAACAATACTTTAATTATTTATGATTTTATGCTGATATATCTGAATTTATTTCTGCTTACATTATAAATCTCATTTACACATGTGATTAGTTAGTGTTAATAATAATAATAATAATAATAATAATAATAATAACCAAAAACTTTCTTAATGAGGAGCGGGGGAAAGTGTTGCCTATTTTTGGGTCTTTACGTGGTATTATAAGAAATAAGAAATTCTCGGTTTGGTTTGTAAATTTAATAAGACAGTTATTTGCTTGTTTTTTTTTCAAATTTCTCGAATTTTTGAGATTTATTTTTAACTTTCAAGTCGAGACCAAGAAATTTAGTTCTCTCATCTAAATCGAGATATTTTCGAGTTTCACACATTCCTAGTGTTAACAGTTGATAAAAATGTCAAAGACTAGACTTATAGGTATTGTGTTTTCCTACCTGCGTATTCTGCCCCTCTTTGTGTACTTGTTGGATCCTGTTTCTCCGACACTGGCTGATTTCTCCGTCCCTGCATCAGCGGGAACAAAGCAAGTTCAGCCCACAACAGAGTAATGGTTACCACGTAGATATATTTATTATCATAGTTGTATTTTTTATTGTTTGAGTTATTTAAAATACATCTTCCGAACCGAATGATTATTTCAGCACACGAGAATTTCTATGAGCGAGAACGAAAGGGCCTACCAAATTTGTCAGGAAAGGTACTTTCACACACCTTCCAGGGTTCTTTTACACGCCACGATTGACGTGAGAGCGACGGCTTTAATTCCCCTTTGAAGGAAGTTGTGATACAGATTTTTATCACTCAGGAAAAATTATTTGACCCTGATTGTGTTTGAACCCACGAACATCGGGTCCTGAGGCGAGCACTTTACCCCAAGACCACAGAGGTTGACTTTTTACTATCTAGTGAGTATAAGAAAAACATGAATTTCCTAAATATTTTTTTCCACCCTAGCATCACGTCTTACTACCCATTCAAGTCATATGCTTATGTACTAATTACACTAATATGTTAAGATTTAATAAAGTTGAAGTTAGATAAAGTGTAACTGCATTTGCTTGGAGGGTGGAAAACCATTTAGTAAAAACCCGCCTCAGTACACTCAACCGTTATCGAAATGCAATCTCCCTGTCTTTGGCAGTCTAGTATATTGCGAGAATAGCGCGTTAGACCGTACAGACACCAAAGTTGGTCTCTAAATCTTAATATATAGCAATATTATTCTATTTTGGTAAATACATTACACTATATTACATTTTATAAGTTTATGTGAGTTTAGGAATGTTTCCAATAGGGATTTGTCAAGTCAACTTTTTCAAATCAAATTGAAAGAAAATTGAATAGTAAGAAATATTTGTCAAGCCTAATCAAAGTTTAAATATATTTTTGTTAGTGGTTTTATACTGGTGAGAAAAAGGTATTGTACTTGTTTGTATTATTTCGTTCTAATGTTAAAAGTCAGGTTACTATCAAAACATGCAATTTAATTAATTCAGATTTTTTTCCCCCCATATGAATATGCATGGTCTAAGATGCGACTCTCGCAGTAGACAGAATATCAATGATGGGGAGGTCGGGGTTAGAATCTCGGTTGAGTGTACTGAGGGTGGTTTTTCTTAAATGGTTTCCCAATATTTCTCCAAACAAATGTTGGTACCCTTCCTCTAAATTCAACCTTGCTCATCCCTAACCCATCAGCGTAATTAGTACATAAGTGTACAGGGTGTCTACTTAGATGGAGAAACAAAAATTAGTGACTTTTTGGTGTCCTTTTTTGACCAAAAAATTCCTTCGGCAAACAGTCGAACATTATATAATGCATAGATAGGCATAATGCAATTACATGCAACATTAAACTTTAACTAGATGACGAACATTAAATTTTTCCTTGGTATCACGGCAAAATCAATCAGGCAGCTTATGGCATCATGGGTGGTGGTTGGCTTGACGTTCGATGCATTCGCGTTGTTAAGATGCGAGGGAAATTCAAACAAAAATATTTTCGTGACTTTATGGCCAAAATATTGAAAATTTGTGACTTTTCAGGAACTTTCGTTGCCTATTTTTCAATTAGTAACTTTTCCATGACTTTAGTGACTTTCGTGGCCCAGTAGACACCGTGGTGTATAATCCAAATTAATAGTAGAATAGTAAGACATAGTGCTATATATAAATATATATATTAATTTATAATGTACATAACAGCTGAGAATCACAACTATGAATAAGTATTTTATTTGTCACTAGTTATATTAGTAAAGCTTTGTAATAATTATCAAAGCTGATTTTTTTTTCTTCTCAAAGCCAAGTCAAAACAGATATTTTCCCGAAGCGAATTTGAAGCTGATACTTTTTTTCAAAGCCAAGTCAAAACAGATATTTTCCCAAAGCGAATTTGAAGCTGATACTTTTTTTCAAAGCCAAGTCAAAACAGATTTTTCCAAAGTGAATTTGAAGCTGATTTTTTTTTATTAAAGCCAAGTCAAAACAGAGATTTTCCCAAAGTGAATTTGAAGCTGATTTTTTTTTAAAGCCAAGTCAAAACAGATATTTTCTCAAAGCGAATTTGAAGCTGATATTTTTTTTCGAAACCAAGTCAGAGTTTCGCAAAGCATGCCAAGAATCCACTACAGTACATGTCCTGATAACAAGAATAGCTTACACAAACATCGAGATCTAGAACTGGAGGCGGGCCGACGTTTGGCTCGTTTCGAGCGCCGCGAGTGAGTGCGAATGGGCCCTCTGGCCCCCGTGGTCTGGGTGGATATAATCTGCGAGTGGATGATGCTCAGTATCATCATCATGGCCCCCGGCACTAGGACTTCCGAGAGTGACACGTGCTGCACACACAAAGACGATGTGGGGGGAAATTTTAATTGTTCCATTATTACCAAGGATAGGATGCTTGAATCTTAAGATTACTCGAATCCTATTGTATTCGAGATTCATAAAAAATCACAAACAAATATCTCTCATACAATGATGTTTAAAACTGAGGTGGCCCAATGGCTAAATAATTTTATAATAAAGGAAATTGATTAAACTAAAGAAAATGGGAAAATAAACTACTAAGAGTAAATTTGATGAAGAAAGCCCACCTAGGGAAAGAGGAAAAATGTGTGAAGAATCCAATGCACAAAGGTGACATCTTCCTTTCTTCTGTCTTCTATAGTAGAAATAGTCACACACACATTTTAACATAAATAGAATAATATTTCGGCATTGTTGCCTTTATCAAACACAAAGAAGAGAGTACAGATAACACAAACACTGGATTACTCCATTTTGCATTTAAAGAAAAACTGTTAGAAACACATTGTGCCAACTGTTTTTGGGAGTAAAGATAAATTTCTTGGCTATGGTTAGTATTTATATAGGTCTATACATCATATTTTTAAAAAAAACAGCTAATAATGGAAATAATAATAAAAATAATATGAAAAATGTTAATCTTAAAGAAAGAAAGAAACTATCTTCTGTTGAGGCCTGGTGGTAATCCACTGGTGGGCCAATTCCCACTGTCAAAGTTGAGAACTGTTGCACTGTTTGGGAAATGCTCTTAATATTTTGGTGGTGTAGCAGGTTTGAAAGTCCTGGTTGTGGGTACCAGCATAAATGGGTAAAGGCTTGTCCGGATCTTTGTGGTTTGTGTCAAAACGATGATTGAAAGAAGAAAGGAAGATGTCACCTTTGTGTATTGGATTCTTCCCACATTTTTCCTCTTTCCCTAGGTGGGCTTTCTTCATCAAATTTACTCTTAGTAGTTTATTTTTCCCTTTTCTTTAGTTTTATAAATTTCTAATATAATTATGAAAGCCTTAACTTGATATTCAGATTTTAAGCGATTTGTAAAAGTAGCTACATTGACTTGTGTAGTTGGGAAAATAACGAAATCACAAAAAATAACAAAATTGTTTTTACTTACATCCATTATTGTTTCCAGCTTGTTGTCAGTTTTTTATTAAAGCCATATATTTTCTACTACCGTATGTCTAGGCCTGTCGTAGCTTCTTGTGACTTATAATCTAACTTAAGACTAGGACAGGCACAACATACATTCTCCAGCCATTAATTTATCAATGTGAAAGGGTAAACCCACATTTCACTAGTGATAAATTTTTTCCCATGCCGGGAATCGAACCCGGGATACTTACTTCAGTAGGCGACCACTCTTCCGAGTGAGCTAAGGCGTTGGATCACAAAATAGTATTAATATTATTAATTTACTCAAAAAGGGTTGTCTTGATTTTTTTTATGACATAACAGATATGACAAGTAAAATAGCGTTTTTTAATGGTACCAAGCAGAGCCGGATCGAATCCACTATTTTACTAATCCGAATCTCCGATTTACCATCGAATTTTGAATCTTGGAAAAAGGTTATGAAAATAAGAAGTATAAATATAGTATAAAATACAAATAGAAGCAAAATGATTCTTTCTCATATTCCATTCATTCATACATTCAGTAAAGTGTTAAATTACTGGTCTGGGGTCTGGTTGTTGAGTTCATCCTATAATCATATATGGTTCTTAACCACCTATAAGCAATAAAACAAATTTCACTTGGGATTTTTTTTTTTTAAAGGATGAGTCTTGAATCCTTGAATCTCGAATATCCTTAAGGATTCAAGGGATCTGAAGGATTCAAAGGTTCGAGGGACCATCGTTACTACCAAACATTTGACAACTTTCTTAAAATTTAATTTTTAGTATTGAGACTATAAAACTGTACTTTTTTTTAAAAAAGATTCAAGGATTCAAGAGCCGAAACAAAATTTACAATTCATATTCAGAAATATAAAATTTGACCCATCTCTAATTTTTACAGTAAGAAATAGTGATAGTTAAGATCGAAATCAACAAGGGTTAGCAATATATATATATCAATTAAATCAAATTAAGTGTTGGTTTAAAAACGGCAACTGAACACGGGTATCAAACCCTGGGCTTTTGGCTCTCCCCGCCAATGTTCTAACTCAGGGCTGTCCAGAAATCACCCAGTGTTCCAGGTATTACTCCTGGAGCCGATAGATTTACACGTCCAACACAAACTCTTCCTTAAGTTACCCTGAGACCTGGAAGATTCCCGGATAGCTCAGTGGTGCACAGAGCCAGAAGTGGGTGTGTTTATTTCCCATCCCGAGGTATTGTACTCACATTTGCATGGAAGGAGAGGGGGAAAACCATTTAAGGAAAAACGCACCCTTAGTACACACGACCGAGACATTAAACCTCGACCTCCCTGTCACATACAGTCTACTCTATTGCGAGAGTGACGCCTTAGACTATTCGACCATTGAAGCGGGTGCAAATACAAACTGTTTACCTCGTCGATGTGTTGGCTGCAGAAAAAGTAGAGCGCCATATTGACCAGTTGCAGGCAATAGAGGACAAAGAGGAGGACAAACACTCTGGGAGAAGTCTGCTGAAGCCACCAGCGGCTGTAGGCAGGTAGCAGCACCAGTCGTAGGGTCGCTAACCTTGTCACTGTCACCAGCCCATGCTTCGGCTTCGCCTTGGGGAAAGAAGACCCTGCAAAACACACACAAAAATGGTACCAGCGATGTTCCTCAGCCGGTCCCTAGGAAGGCGTGGTTAGGGAGATCGACGACAGGTCCCGACAACTGAACAAGTTGGCCAAGTGTGTTAAGAGATCAGGTGTCAATTCCTAGTCATATGTAATCAGTTTTATTTTCATTGACGCATTTATCAACCTTTTTATGGGCGAATTCATGTGAATTTTATAAAAGACTAGCACAAGAAGCCAGGATTGTTTAGGGTAGCCAAGCAATTTATTACCTTGGGTAACATTTTTCAACATCTTCAAACAGACAGACAAAAAAAAAACTCTTCATTTTATTTATTTTGGCCCAGTTTTTAATGAATTTAAAAAATCTAATCAAGAATTTAAAATTCTAGCTTAGAGATGCATATGTTTCTGCACAGGAAATACTCATTTTTAGAAGTCACCCCTCTTTGTGCGGTAGATATCACCCAACGCTCATGACAGATAGACAAACAGACAAACAAAACTCTTCATTTTATTAACATGGATAGCTCTCTACACCCAATTTTAAATTGATGTAGTTTAATTAGATATCCGACACTTTAGCTCTGTCGGTAACATGTCTGCCTACTGAGTTTGGGGTCCCGGGTTCAATTCCCGGCATTGCCAAAAATGTATCATTAATGATAATATGGGTTTACCTTTTCACAGTAATGAATTGATGACTGGGGACTGGATGTTGTGCTTGTCCTTAAGTTAGATTATTAGTCATATGAAGCTACGACAAGTCTAGCAAGCTGGTAGTGGAAAATATATTACTTTAATAAAAAACTGACCCAGGTCACAGGTGGGAAACAGTAATGGATATAAGTGAATTTATTAGATAACTCAAACAAAATGCAAGTTGCGCCGCATAAAAAAAATTAAGGCCTTGAGAATACCCTAAACAGAGAGTAAAATGAGTTGAATAAAGAATTTAGAAAAAAAAAGTCTGTTGATCTTAGTTTGATGCCAGGTAGTGGAAAAATAATTTATGGGAGGGTGGGGTGGACAAGCAAGTATAAAGATAACAGCCTTTTTGTCAGTTTTTTTTAGCACCGCGTCTAAACCACACGTTTGGGTTGTACACATATGTACAACTTATACTAATGAGCTATAGATAGGGTAGATTGAATTAAGATAAAGTGTAACCACATTTGTGTGAAGGAAGAGTAGAAAACATTTAATCCTTAATACACCCAACCAGGATTCAAACCCCAATCTCATTATCATCGTTGGAACAGCCTATTGCGAGAGCAACGCCATAGACCATGCAACAACCCAGGTGGGTTTTTGCCTTGCGAAAATTTTAACAACCAAAAGGAATATTTGTTTTATAAATTAATTCCAAACATGAGACACAGCTTGATTGAGGTTTCATCAAAAAAATAAATGTTTAGTGAACTAATAACTTGTTACTAGGGATGTGCGAGAACTATTTGTTCAGTTTGACACGATCTAGAGACGGGAATATAAAAAAGTATAGAGACACGAGAACAAGACGAGAGAACGTCCTTTGAAAGTATAAAAATGTAAATTATGTTTATTAAAGTAAATATATAGTTTATAAAGTTCCTTTTCAACATTTCTTTAGATTGTCATATATCTAGTTTATTGAAACACTTGAGATGCCTAAAGCACATTTTAAATGCAATTAATAAAAATAGTGATAGTTAGTTACAATGAACACCATTTATAATTTAATTTTGTAGTGTAACAGTTTATATTGTCAAAGTTTGATATTGAAAAACAATATTTATAACCAAAGCATTTCTTAATATTATTATTATCACCGCGTCTTACTAACCGTTCGGGTTGTACGCACTTACGCTAATGTGTAATGGTAGGGTGATTGTAAGATGAAATGGAGGACCTACAGTTTAACGTGAGATCCGAACCACGGTGGAGGCCTGGCATTCCTCACATTCACAAGTTGTGATTAATACACGTCTTGTCAGAGGTGAAGGAAGGGTTTGGCAATCAGATAAATCTGTGCCGGGACCGAGGATTGAACCCCGGACCCTCCAGCATAGAAGTCTGACACCTTACCCCTAGACCACCAGGTCACC
>CABFWB010002004.1:77214-90498 GCA_902151455.1 Timema bartmani
TATATGAAATTTAAACAGTTAATTTTTTTTTATCATCACGTCTTACTACCTGTTCAGGTTTTATGCATAAGTTACCTATGTACTAATTACACTAATGAGTTAAAGATGAAGAAATTTGAATTTGAAGGCGGTGTACTCACACTTGTGTGGTGGGGAGGATGGAAAAAACACTTATAGAAAAAAAAAACTTCAGTACAGTCGACCGAGATTCGAACCCCCCGATGGGCAGTCCTAGTCTATTGCGAGAGTGACAACTTAGACCATGTGGCCAACGCAGCAGGTTTCGGATTGTTAAAAATTCAGACTAGGTGGGAGAATATCAACAGGTCCATGTGCTGCCATAAAATTTAAATTTAGGCTACAGAATATATTTATTACAGTAGCCTACTGTAACTATTTTTAGGTCAAAAAAACACATTTTTGTTCTGACTATAACTTGTAATATTAAAACTGTAAGTTAAGTTATTCAGTTATCACTAGGGACCGGATTCTTAGGCACCATCATAGGTATTTGAGTAAAAAAAAAAAGCACATAATAGATCATGTAAAAGTGATTTTACTACCTGCTTTTGGATTTTATTACCTAAAACTAATTCCCACTAAGCTATTTTTTTAGTACCATGTCTCACTACTCAATTTGAATCTCTATCTGCCCCCCCTCACCCCCCATCCCCTCCAATGGCAGTCCAGTATACTGCGAGAGTGATGCCTTTGCCCATTTGACTACAGAAGCATGTCATATACTGTTAATCCCTGGACAATTTTCTAAATTTTAAGTGTTGAAATGGTTTATATTTTCAAATAGAAAGATTTTTTTTATGATTTGAAAAGATGAGTTCTGCTTTACACGATCTCAAGGGACAAAATTTCAAATTTGTCGTTTCCAAAGAAATTGAAATTTTCTCCTGCGAAAGCATGCCGTTTTCTCCCAAGATGTCTGCCACCGCTCCCCACTGTCCTCCACCCCGATTCGCGCTCATCGGAAGCTATTAAACAAGTGTCTATTTTCAAACCTACTCCAAACAAATATGCCACAATTTAAAATCTCTTAAGAAACTGGACTCTCTCGTTTATCAGAAAATCCATACCATTTGAAAAAGAGAGGCGCCAGTACCAAAATAGGCGCATTAAGGCACTTATTCGTAAAATAGGCAAAAACCAACAGAATAGGCAATCGTAGGCACTATAAAACTAACATATTGTACTCATAATAACATTAAATGCATATATATTTAAAATGCCTAAGTTCTACGATCAAGGAAAGGAAAAGGCAAAATCTGTTTCCTAGTTATCACTGTTCCTCACACAGCTAGCTTTTATTTTAGCGTTTTAGTTTTGAGCTTGTTATCAATAAAATATAGTTATTGCCTTTGACTCAGGACTAACGATGTTTTACATTAATAGTTTTTTATCAATAAAATAAATTGTACATACCAAGAAATGATATCATGTAAACTCATGATTAGGCCTTTTTGATCTTATTTCAATTGTTAACCGCCCACATTTCCATTGGAATCCTGGAAAATTCAATCAAAACAATTAAAATAATAGTCAAACAACAGTAAACAATAAGTTTAGAAAGTTTAAATTATTTTTTTCTAGGAGGATCAATTGTTAGCCAAGTAGGGCCTACTTCTTTCTCCCAATTATAAGATAAATCATAAAAATTTATCTAAATCTCAACAAACAGTATGACAACACACTCTAATATAACGAACGCGAGGAGGTTAATAGAGTTAAATATTACTAACAAATAAATTGCGGATTTTATTATTTTTTTAATAGATATCTTCGGCAAATACAAAGATTTTGTTTATAAAATATTTAATCTTATAGAATGATATATTTTTCTCACAAATTAATATTCAAAAAAGGGATACTGGCGAGGGAATATTTAATTGTAAATACTGGAGGGTATAATTATCTCCATGCTTCATTAAATGACAACAAACAATAACCTGCCAGGGTTTTATTGAAGAGGTATTAAATTAGGTAACTAAATATGAGAGGAATTTGTGAATTTTGAATGTGATAGGTTAAAGTAAGCTTATACTAGTACAGAAATGTGAATGCAATAAATAAAACAAGTAGAAACATGTGTATAATAAATATCTGTATTAAAGTTTGATAAATCACCCACAAAACTTTGTAATATACTTTTCAACTATTTAAAACAAAATATTAATGTAGACTCTTCTATAATACTTGATCTAAGAAAATATTGACTGATGATTTTTGAGGTTCTTTTTGCTTATTATGTTAATTTCAATAATAAACTCTTTCAGGGCTTACACTTTTCCTTCGGCTTTTCAAATGAAATATATTGTAAGTAGGGAAACAATCTCGTAAATATTTATGTCCAAAGCTATTTTAAGACACCGAAACCATCACTATTGACTTTTGCAACTTTTTTTTATTTTATTTTTTTCATTCAAAAAAAAAGAGCAAATTAAAAAAACCTTAACCTTTGAGAAGGACAAAGAAACATAAATTAGGTCATTTTAAAGGACAGAATTTAGTTTTTATTGCCAAAATAATAATAGCTATTATTATATTCAAGTTAAATAATATTGGGTGAAAATTTGGACTATAATTAAATATTTGTAAAGTGTGCCGTTTGTTTTCACCTCCAGCTGATTTCCTCCATTCCGCCTGTCAACAACAGATCCAAAGACAATCAACTATAGTGGTATAATTTACTTCCTGTTACCAATTTTATAATGGTATTTTTCAAAAGAAAATCCTGGTGGTGAATATTATAAAAATTAATATAATATTCGATCAATACAAGAGTACTCATGCACTTCTAAGAAAAGATAGATCATTTTAATTCCGTGGCTTGAGATAGGGATCTGGAAAAGTTCTGGCCGCTGTATTGGTGGTGTAATTTTGTGCAAAAATGAACTTTTGAGTTTCTAATGTCATACTGTTACTAAGTCAGATCATTTCGGTCAAGCGTATATATTAGTTTACCTATTAAGATAAACGGAGTATCCATTAGTTGGGAAAATAAAATTCAGGATATAGAGTTAGGAAATTAGGAGATATAATATTTTTTAAGTGTTTCTCTAGTAAATTTGCTGAATTCAGCACTCAACCCTCATGGGTTTTTCTATATATAAAAAAAGATTTAGCTCGGCTCAAATATTAATAATTTGCCTTGATGAAGTTCATGTTTATTAGAAACAAATTGATAACATTAACTTAAATTAAAATAGGATTTATATAAATTGGAAAAATAGATAAATAATACGTACATTTCTATCCTTATAGTTTGTTTAGCTACTTAGGCCTACTATTGACGTGAAGAGTTAAATGACAACAGAGTTGGTACACCTGTTACAATGCCATTTACTTTTTTTACTCTAGAGTTAAGAGCTTAGAAAACATTTTATTTGACAATACACAAAATAGAATATTATTTTGAATTTTTATAATTTAAAAGTATTCTATTTCCAAAGAATCATGGGTGATCAAAGTTTAATGGATAAATCATTGCGATCTGTATTTGGTAAGCTATTTTTGTTATTTTATATGTTATTAAAAATCAATTCTCTTAAGATTTGCCTATAAATTTATTTTTAAAATGTTTTTTTTTTGTCTAGATAGTTACATTTTAATAATAAAGGCGTATCACTATAAAATAATTAATTTATTGTCTCAATTATAAATTGACGTTCTCCTGTCATAAAAAGGGAATCTTTAAACTGCATTTTTGATGTGGGGGTTGTATTAATCCGATTGAGAAGGAATATTTTTTTTTTTGTTGAAGTACAATTTATTTACTAAAAAACTGTTATAATTAATTTAAGTTATAAAACAAAGTCAGTTGTCTATATTCCAAGACTATTTAATTCATTATTTAGATAGTATTTGCTCGACTCGCCTACTTCACAGGGTATTGTGAGACATACAGAAACACAACTTGAAGATCTTGCTATGTTATACTGGGCTATTATTCACGTTTTTAAGGCTTTTTTTTTCTCTAGGTAATGGTTGAGGTGACTTAGGCCTAAGTCTTAGGCTGTATCTGAATAATCCAAGACTCCTTAGTCAGGCCCTTGAGTTTTAGACTTTATGATTTTACACTTCTTGCCCTGTTCATAGTGAAGACTACATCAATCTATTCGAACAACAACAACCGTAGGCCTATTTAAAATGGAGGAAAACAGAAGTCAGTGCTCTAGCAGACGAAACGATAATACTAAAACAATTGCCAGTCAAACACTGGGAGAACAGCGCACGGCTGGTAGCCTTCTGTATCCATGGTTACCAAGACCTCAAGAAGACTGCAAATGTCTCGTGCGCGACTATTCGGACAGATCTACACTTGGTCACGTGCTTGCCAATGAAACTATCAAGGGCACGAGTCAAGGTGACGCCGTATAAGTAGATTATTCGGATACAGCCTTATTATACATCAGTACCTATCAATTGGGTACATTCATTAGTTAGGGCATACTCTCTTCATTGACACCACTTTCACTGCGTATAACCTGAACGGGTATTAAGACGCAGTGCTAATAATAATAGTTACTTTCACAGAAAAAATAAGAAAAAACCACATTGGATTTGGAATTTATTGAGCTTGATTCTGAGCGAAACATCTAAACCTCAGTTGGAGATTTGGACGAGAAGATATGACTATACGTAGATAAGGGTTTTGAATTGAAATTCCAAGCTAACACATTTATAAAAGTTCTGCGACTCTAATGGACCTTTTAGATGTACATTTTAATTCGCTGTAACATTACTGCCCTAACATAATAGTTTAGTATTTATTAAGTGTTGCATCTAGCTAGATTAGTTTTAGTACAATTTGATTACAGTATTTAACTTCTCTGATTTTCAATCAGTTTGAAACATTATACAAAAACTGGTGACGTTGCCAATAAACCAGAGCGCTAAATACTCAGAACTAGTGGCCTTACAAATTAGGCCAATACTTAGGATTTTTTTTTGTGACAGTTATATAAATGACCTAAACACTGAGCATATAGACCTGCAGGCCATAGTACTAATGCATATAAAATGTAATTCATATTTTTTTAAATTACAGCTATTACAATAATTGTTATATTTAAGACATAAAATTACTATAAAATTAACACTATTTTTTCGCAAGCATGCTTATCCATCTTGGGGATAAAAATAAGGAAAAATCACTGATTATAATTTTAAAATTAGCCAAATGTAAGATAGGCCTAGTAAATCTCTAAATTAAATCTGAATTTCAAATTAAAATTAAAGCATTTGCTCAAGTTAGAGCTTAATAAAACCTTTTACATTAATTGCACTTGCGGAGGTCAGAAAATATTGTTTGAATCACTTCTTTCACTATAAATTGTTTGACTTTAAACTTGCCTGTTCTTCGTTGAAATTACCGCTAACTTGTTTATAACTTGACACCGAGCAAAATCTCAGCCGTGAGGTAAAACAGAATTCAAATATCCTAACCCCTGGATGGGTAGTAAGCTGTTGTGCATAATGCTGTTTTGTTATTGAACTATCCGGATACACTCGCTATCCAACTGATGCTATACTCTTTCCTGTTTGTTGTGTAATTTTTCCACAGTGGGGAATATCCCTTATGAGGCGACAGAAGAGAAGTTGAAGGACATATTCAGCGAAGTTGGACCTGTATTGTCGTTCAAGTGAGTTAAGAGTCATTACTTTCTTATCTTAACAGCTAAACTAAAGGGGAACCAAGGAAAATACTGACTGATTTCACTGCGGCCCTACGAACTATGGGATAATAAGCCTACTCATCATAGTGTGTATACATTTTTTAAATATATATTTTCTAACCAATATATCAATATTTTATTACTACTCTTACAAACAGATTAGTACGGAAAATCGATTAATAGTTTTACATAATTTTTTTGACTATTTTACTTAGTTACATTAATTTCTGTGTCCAGTCTGTGGTCAGTTTTTTATTCAAGCCATATATTTTCCACTACCGGCCTGCTAGGCCTGTCGTAGCTTCATATGCCTTATAATATAACTTAAGACTAGGACAGGGACACGCTACCGACTGAGCTAAGGTGTCGGACTGTCTATTTTACTATTTATTATTAGGTGTTCTGTCTTACGACAGGTCCATTCCTTTTGTCAGTGAACTTAAATCACCAATGCGCCCTTTACCGCCTTCTTCAGCTCCCATAATTTTATTCTTTTTTCAAAATAAAACTAGTATATGGTACTCACCTAAGAAATAGGATATTTATGTTAAAATAGTCTTTAAAATGCCAATATGAGTTGGAAAACATGTGGCACACTTTAAACATTCTTCTAAACTAAATTTATAATTTTTTATAAGTCTGCAAAAACCGTCTTGGCCAGGGGTTTCCAACTTCAAAGTGTCCGAGAGCCACAGCACTTGAATCCACGAGTCTAGGGGACGGGGGGCACATCACAATCAGCTAAAGGGTGGAAGAAAATGGGACTCGCGCAGATACACGGGTTATTATAAAAATAGAGCGCAATCAAGTTTATTAGTGAATGAAGATATTTTGAAACTTTCATGGTTTTCCCACACAAGTCAAAACTTTTCATTTCTCGGCTAAGAACGTCAATTTTACTGCAGTAGATTACTTTTCCAAGAAACTTTGCGGGCCACAAAAAAAAGGGTATTGTGGGCCTCATACAGGCCCACCTACAATGTCCATGCATTTAACCCTTTTTCATAACAAACTCAACTTTTTAACATGAATTACTAATTATATTTTATTTTTTATTTTGCGATAAGAATCTGTAGCACAACTTCTTTCGGATGGTTAGTAAAGCTTTCAGTCCGATGTCAATTGTAGACGTGTAAAAGATCCCTGGAAGGTATGTGAAAATACCTTTCCCGGCAAAATTGGTAGACCCTTTCGCTCTCGCTCATAGAAATTCTCGTGTGTTGATATAATCAGTTGGTTCAGAAAGTGCAAGCTAAATATATCAAATAAATAAATTAAACTAAAACTATTTATGATTACAATTTGTACCCAGCTAACTTTACCAGCCTTTCACACACATATAAATTAACATTCTAATTAATATTAATAAAACAAATATTCTAATTTAAAACTCACATGACATTATTTTGGTGACGTCGTGTGTAGTGACATGCACCAAATCTTATGAGTCGCGAATCACAATTTAAAGAGTATGTTAATATTTACATTCCTGTGTGATTTGGTGAGTTTTGTTTTAGTTGTATAACCATACAAACTTATAAAATATTCCAATAATTTAAATAATATTTCTAAGCCTTTTTTTATGATAAATATTTAGTCAAGATGTAGTTTTCCATACAATAGGCTTGTTTATGACCGAGAAACTGGGAAGCCCAAGGGATATGGCTTCTGTGAATACAAAGACCAGGAGACCGCCCTGAGCGCCATGAGGAACTTGAACGGCTATGAGATCGGTGGGCGAACGCTTCGTGTGGACAACGCATGCACGGAGAAGTCTCGCATGGAAATGCAAAGTAAGCTCTGAAATGGAAATATCTATTGTTAGGTTTAACCGCTATCCTGTCTTTCCTGTGTCTGATGGGTATGGTTGTGGAGTCGGAGTTGGAGTCTGTAGAAAGGTACCTACTCCGACTCATAGGAATTTAGTTTTTTTGTTCAGAAATTGTAGTAAACTAAATCTATTGTTTTTATGTTCTATTAACCAAGTAACCTGATGATTCAAGCGTTGGGGATGAAATGCCCTGTGCTACCATTTTAGTATTTTAATGTATATCCAATAGTTATAACAAATCTACTGTGTCAAAATTATTTTGATAAGCATTTTTTATTACTTATTATTAATTTAAATTTGCTATTAATAAAGGAGTCGGAGTTGGAATCGGAGTCAGAGTCGGACAGTAGAAAAAGTAGAGGAGTTGGAGTCGAAGGTTTAGCCTACTGACTCCGCAGCCCTGCTGATGGGGGCAGCCTCTTCTTACCAATATTGACTTGCCCGTGTTTAGCTCGGGCAATGTACTCTTCGACACTCTAGTCTCGATTTGGCCTGTTTTTCTGACTTTATCCTCGTAGAAGTTCTCTTTTACTCATTAGATTTCTCTTGCATACTACACATTACTGACATCAGGTGTAGTTTATTGTAACTAATTGTTGAAGTTATTTTTTAAATAATATATGTTGAAAATAAATTTAGAAATTTAAAAAACATACATTTTCAATGCATAAAAGTTTTTTAAACCCAACAGACAAGTAGTTAAATAAGTAAGTACGATCTTCATTCAAGAAAACTTTTATTTCACAAGTATTTATCAAGTTTCTTAATAGATCCTTTTTATAAACACACTAAAAATATTTGAATAAAACAACATAGCATATAATAAAATATATAGATTCAAAAATTGTAATCTCTATTATGTAAGTTAGTTTATTGCGTTATTTATTTTTGTATGTATTTTTTATAAATCTAAAGGATGGATACTTATAGTTGGACTCTGGAAATAGGTTAAGGAAAAGGAAATTCGCAACCATGCACAAGAAAATAATTATCCGAGACCTGAATGAACAAAGGTAAACTGCTGCTTGTACAATTAACTCTTCGTTACCTGTAAAGCTTTGAAGATGTAAACTATCTTTAGTTACGGATATAGCCACATCAAACAACATTCCCGGGGTTCAATAATTTTCGTGACATTTTCCATATGTACGCATAAATTTATGAGTATTACCTGCCCATATGTTTGGGTTTCAGAGTATTAGACCTGCATAGCCATTGACCGAAAACTTGAGTTTACTGGGAGGGGAATGGTCTTATTTCCATGCTATTGTGGGTAAACTTCATCTAAACTTCCTAACTATTTAACAGTTAAAAAGATGTTAAATCTCTTTTAATCACTTTTGACACACATTATCAGCCTAGAAAGTTTGAAGTTAATTATTACATTGACCTCTGGTTGTTTGTTAGTCTATATTTATTTGGTTTTATAACTTTTAGAAAGTACGCAGTAAATACATTGCATCTCCATTGATTTATATCTTAGAGTGTCTTTTGTCAGGAAAAGTAGATGATTTTTTTTAGCACTGCGTCTTATTACCTGTTCGAGTTATATACATGTTATTAATAACGCTGTAGATGCAGTTAGGAAGGTTTAATTTATAAGTTTATCCACATTTGCGTGGAAGGAGTTTTGAAAATCATTTAAGAAAAACCATACTCAATATACCTGACCAGTATTCGCACCCCGATCTCCCCATCATTAATAGTATATTGTGATAGTGACACCTTATATTATTTGACCACCGAAGTGGGCTAAGTCCCTTGTTGTGAAGAGGAATGGTATACCCTGTGTGTTGGGGGTCAGGTCTGTTGCAAGGCCCCACGGTAGAGGAGAACCCCTATGGGGAAGCTGTACAGGCAGAGAAGGCTCCAGAAGCCATCAGCAAGGCGGTGGCTTCCCTGCCCCCTGAGCAGATGTTCGAGCTGATGAAGCAGATGAAGATGTGCGTTCAGAGCAACCCCAATGAGGCACGCACCATGCTACTGCGTAACCCGCAACTGGCATATGCTCTTCTTCAGGCTCAGGTCGTCATGAGGATTGTCGACCCTCACGTTGCCGTGGTAAGTCCGACCATTTCACAGCACTCCTATAAGTTTGTTATCTATACATAGACACCCTGATCGTGGGCCGGAATACATGACGTGGTTTGTTTCAGTCAATGCTTCACAAGGCAAACCCCGTGCCGCAAGTGTACATGCCGTCGGACAAACCTTCGGTAGTATCGATACCGACCCCGGTACCTGCGCCAATCATGCCCGCTGCGGTTCCGCTACCTGTCCCTATCCCCACTCCCGTGTCGACGCCCGTAGCCATGACCCAAGAGGACTCCTGGCCTGCCGCCTCCATGCCGGCGGCCAACATGCCCCCCTTGCCCACAGCGGGGCCCAACCGCAACATGCCCCTTCCGGCACCCGCTCAGAACCCGCCGCCTCCTGTGTTTGGCGGTGGGGATGTTGATCACCGTACCATGGACCTGCGTATGTCTCGCAGCATGGGGGACCAGGATCTGCGCATCATGCAACCTGTGCCCCCCACAATCATCCCCCAGCAACCCATCCCAGTCCCGCCACAGTCGAGAGACCCGCGGGAACTGCGAGAAGCTTTCCCCCCTGAACAGTAAGTATTCCCTGAATCTACTACGTAAATAAGAGAGAAGGAAAATTTACAAAAACCTTCCTTTTTTGTTACTAAAGGATTCACCAACAAAATTCAGTTTTGATCCCTTCGAATTGTTTTATGACCAAAAATTTAAAACAAAGTGTAATAAATTTAATATCTCTAGTCATAATTCCATCTTCTTCAAATTATATAAATACATTTGCATATGAATAGAAATCCAGTTACTAAAGTAACACTGTAAAGACTCTGTCACATATAACTAATAGGAACAAGAGAAAATCTGGAAAGTAAGATGGTTTAGTTCTTTCACTCATTTTTAGAAACTTTTTCTTAATATTAGATTTATTTATTTCTAATATTTAACTCTTTCAAGAATAAACCTTTTCACTTTTGGTTTAAAAATTTTTTTAGAAGTAATAAAGCAGAGGATAGAAATTATTAATTTTAATATATTTAAATTTAAAATGTTCAGTAAAATAATATTGTCCTATTTTAATTAAATTTCCTGATGATGATGTCCTCAAACATTTATTTTGCTGTGTAATCAAGTTGGCAGCATTTTCTTATCAATAATTTTGCTCCAAGTTTCCAAAATTTGTGGTCGCTGTTATTATTCTGTCTGTTACAGACCTTCAAATGTGGAGGCTGTCGAAAGGTTTGTTGTTTCTTATTCTATCTAAATTGTGTGACTAACTTTAATAATTGGTAGGGATTTGACTAGAAATACATAATTGTTATTGCGCCTTTTTTGTTTGGGTTCATTCCTAGTCAGCTTCCTTTAGGTTGGTTTTTAGTAAAAGACTAATATATCAATCATTTGTGTGGATGTCTTATAATTTTTTTTTAGTGAAAATGTCAAAACTGTTGCACTTGATTCATAAATTCTTGGCTTTTAAATGCCATTAAATAAAGAAAAAAGGCTAGGACTACAGTTTTTTGGTAAAAGCTTAGACCTTGCCCTTATGTCCTTTCAATGTTTGATTTAAATATAAATAAATGTTTAATATTGAGGAAGTCCAATGGCTAGATGAATTTATAACAACAGAAACTGATTAAAAAAAAAATCTAAGAAGTGCAAATTTATAGTTTTTTTTTATTTGTATTTGTTTGAGGTATTTAACGTGCACTTTCTGAACCAGCCGATTATATCGTCATACGACTTATAAACTAGCTTAAATCTAGAAGACACACAACATCCAGCCCCCCAGTCGTTAATTCATCACAGTGAAAGGCCATGTCGAGAATCAAACCTGGGACCCTTAGCTCAGTAGACAAACACACTACTGACTGAGTTAAGGTGTCGGACTAAATTTGATGAAGAAAGCCCCACCTAGGGAAAGAGGGATGATGCGGGAAGAATCCAATGCTCAAAGATAAAATCCTCTGTCTTCATAGTACAAGTAGTCACACACATATTTAAACACAAATTTAACCCACTAAATAAAAGGGCGACATCAAGATATATATATTTTTTTTTGATTAGTGGAGTACAAAGTCTATTTTTTCAATCCAAAACAGAGTCTAATAGAGTAATATGAAATATTCCTGAAGCCATATCAAAGTTCTAATATTTAAAAAAATAACTTATTGTTGTAAAAAAATTATGTGGCATACCAAGCTATAATAACTTTATGATTGCATTAAATAATCTACAAAATGTTATATTGCAAACATGACTAACATATTTCGCCCTGAAATGATAAATTAAAATTTCCATCACAATAACTAGTTTAGTTATTTTAAATTTTTGTCCAATGAATATTAACTATTGATGTAAATAACAGCACAAAATGACAGATATTGAACATATTTTCTGTCCTTCCCAAGCAAATGCTGTTGCATCATCCTTTCTGCTTTATATTTAACTACTAAATAGTAATCTTGTCTTAAGGTGGCCGCCTCGGTCAGCAAAAAAGTATCAATCATTTACAGGCCACACTGCTTAAAATACAAACGGTCTGTGTAGTTTTCTGGATCTACTTCTCTATTCTGTGTAAGCTTGTACTCGTTTTCGTTCCTCACCTACAACTACCCTCTTTCATATCATTAAGAAAGCGGAGGAAATAAAACTAAGAAACCTATATCAAGCCAAAGAGGAAAGCTCGTTGTTAGTTTTCAAATATCAAAAAATTGTATGTTATGACCTTATAAAAATCACTATTCACTAGAGGAAGGTTAAATCTAGAGCCCTTTTTCATCAAGACTAATCTCATAGCTCTGTAAATATGCTTCAAAAGCTGTTGTTGAAAATTATTAAAACTCACGCGTATAACCCCAACGGGTAGTAAGACGTGTTGTTAATTAAAGAGCCCTAGAGCTGAACATCTACACAGCAATTTCTCACTTACCGAGGTAGCCCTCTTAAGCTGTTTTCAACTAATCAAGCACTATAGAGTTTTATCACAGTGTGAAAATAAAAGCACCCGTGTGAAATATATTTGTTATACTTTTCACAAAACTTGTCTTGTATAAAAGTGCTAGTCGAACTGTATTTAACAAATTATTAAGCCATAAGCTCCTTCAATTATTTAATTGACACAGCATTACTCGGTATTTGCTAACATTTTTTTTCAGTTTTCCTCGCGACCCTCGTTCGACAATTCCTGAGCGTTTCCCGCCGCGTGACCCTAGGGAGCGCGGAGGTGACCCTAGGGATCGTGTGGGCGACCCACGGGAGAGGATGGAACCACGTGACCGGATTGAACCCAGGGCTGATCCCCGGGATAGAATTGACCCAAGAGAGAGAATGGACCCAAGGGAAAGGGCAGATCCACGGGAGAGGGTGGATCCTCGAACAGGTATGTGATAGAAAATCTAAGAAAAATAAACTTTTTATTTTTACATCTATTGGTGTTTCCAACCTGTGGCAGTTTTTTTTTTATTCAAGCCATATATTTTCTACTACCAGCGGGCTAGGCCTGTCATAGCTTCATATGACTTAAAAATTAAAGGGGTGCCCGGGATCTCGAAACCTCAGGGAAATGTCTGGAATTTATCCATTCCTGAGAGAGTCAGGCAGGAAAACCCTTTCCCAGCACTTGGGGTGGGAAATAAAGTCAGCTTATTGTTTCAGCAGGTACCACTGGCTCAATCTCTATTGGAGACAGTTATCTTCTTTGTTCTGTAGAAAACTTGGAAATGGGGGG
>CABFWB010002004.1:100067-128186 GCA_902151455.1 Timema bartmani
TGAGATGGTATGGTCATGTAATGAGGATGTTGGAGTACATGAGATAGTAGAGGAAGCAAGGCTGAGATGGTATGGTCATGTAATGAGGATGTTGTAGTACATGAGATAGTAGAGGAAGCAAGGCTGAGATGGTATGGTCATGTAATGAGAATGGAAAAAAGAGAGAATGCCAAAAAACTGTTGGAAATGAAGTGGGGAAAAAGACCGCAAGAGAGGCCAAGAAAGAGATGGGAGGATCAGATAACAGAAAGTGTTCAAGTGAGAGGAGAAGAATGGTGGAAGGACAGGGGAAGATGGAGTCATACAGTTGATGATCACTTGTCTTGAGCAGACCAGACAGGACTAACATAAGAGTGACACGGGTAGCAAACCTTGATGTTGATCGTGAGAGGGGGCTGAAATAGACATTGGATGAGTCGGGGGAAGAGGACGTCCTTTTCATAGTCCTCTGGTGTCACCACTTCCCACAGTTTGCACTGCAGACCCTGAATCGGCAGCTCCACCCAGCTCGGCTTCAACTCGTGTAGGCTGCAAACAAACAACTCGTTACATAAAACACTTTACAGTCTTAGTATATTCCTAGAGGCAAGAAGGTTCAACCGCGATCACAATCAGTTGTGTGCATAGGCTCGCCCTATTCAGTAACCAGGGTTGTGGAGTCGGTAGCAATTGCGTGGTTACCCTGGGCAACGCTTTGCTTCAAACACACAGAAAAAATATATTTTCATTTTATGTCTTCGGACCCAGTGTTTTGTAAATTAAAAAACATATAATCAATAATATACAATTATAAAACAACAAACCACCTTATAATGTAATTTTTGTGGTACATCAGTCCTCTTTTTCGGTAAAATAGGAGACTAGAAGAGAGAAAATTATGAAGAAGGGGACTTATGTACCCCAAAAATTATATAAGTATGTGTTTTTAATTGTGAACGTTGAGACCTACAGTTTTCTGGTAAGTGTGTAGACCTTGCCCTTCTAGCCTCCTTACAATGTTTCATTTAATAATATAGCTCCGGTTGGTGCCAATTTTACTTTGTAATCAATCATTTTTAATTTCAGCTTCTAGGTGCAAATTTTTGTAGAAAGAGGCTGATAAAATTTTAAGATTTCAGACCTGTGTGTGTGGTGGATATCACGACAGACAGACAAACTCTTCATTCTATTAATATAGATTTGTTACCTCATGTTCAGTTAAAAGTGTTTTGTTAATTAACTTCACCTTCCAATAGGCAGGACCTCTGTGTTTCCATAGTCGACGTAGGAAACTTTCACCTGTTCCCCATCTACCAACAGCACGACAGCTCGGTACCACAGGTTGTCTTCCGCGTAGCACGCGCAACACGGCTGTCCTGCGACCCCAAACCAAAGTTGCAAATGTATTTCTAAGAATGAGAAACTGTATAATTGATGTTGGTATGTAGAAATTTAAACTTTTTAACACAACTCGGATGTCAAAGCAATGGCTTGCTGCGCCAAAGGTCCAGGTTTCGATTCCATGTCCATAGCACAGTGTACACATATATTATAATTCATAGAGATTACCAACCCGACACAATTAACTGTTTTACTCAATTCTGATTCTTAAATTTTTGCCTCGATTCTCAACATTTATGATTTCAATCATTTTCAGTGCATCCAATCTCAATTTTGAGGGGAAAAAAGCGTAAATAGTAGAGTTGGGACACTTGAATCCTCACATTCTATGGTATTCAAGAAATTTGAAATTCCTAAGAATCTCAAGAAAGTATTTTAAATACAATTATAAAGACCTTTGCTTGACAAAATAATTTTAAGTAATTGGTAAAAGGAGTTACATAGATTTGAGTAAATGGGAGAGTAACAAAATCATAAAAAAGAAATAAATTGTATTAATAAAATTAATTTGCTAAAAAAGTGTTTTCTTTGTTGTTTACGATGTAAAAGTAAAAAAAAATTATTTATATTGAAAAATGACATTTGATCACGGGAATCGAACCCGGTACCCTTTTATGCCAATGATCTAAATATTCAGTTCACTTTCTTGTCCATCCAAAGACCTTCTTCAAGCTTTCAGTTAAATGTCCTAAATTAACAAATTCTAAAGTATTTTTACTAAATTCTGCAAAATTCCCTGTTTTTCCCCCAAGTGTATGGAAGCCCTGATAAAAATATATAAATAAGCGCAATTTGATATTTTTTCAACCATAAAATAATAAAGAAAATATATTATAGCTTTGACTAGGCTTCAAAAATATTCCATATATTTGATTTGGTAATGACACCTGATCCTGGATAAGTGCAGTACCTATGTAGGGGTTCTTCAACAGAGGTTGGTCGGCAGCTTTTTGTTGCAGCTCAGCTGTCAGCGATTCAAATACATTTAACATCTCTCGGAGCTGAAAGCAAAACATG
This sequence comes from Timema bartmani, assembly GCA_902151455.1. Taxonomy (NCBI): domain Eukaryota; kingdom Metazoa; phylum Arthropoda; class Insecta; order Phasmatodea; family Timematidae; genus Timema; species Timema bartmani. The sequence goes on from CABFWB010002004.1 coordinate 102,465, forward strand.
CGCAATAGAAACATTGCAAATATTGCGAGACATGTTCTTACAAACTTTGCATATATATAAATATATATATAGGAAGTGTACCAACATTTGTGAGAGAGTGAGTGGAAAACAATTTAGGGAAAACCTCCCCTCAGTACACCAGACAGATCGAACCCCGATCTCCTTGTCATCGGCAGTCTAGTCTATTGCAAGATTGGCGCCTTGGACCGTGTGGCCACTGAAGCAGGTCATATAATATTAATATCAAAGTATTTTTAAAGTTCATCGTAGCATTTTTTAATATATTATACATGAAGAAAATAAAACTAAATTTAATATTTATTTACGAAATTGGTTTTTTGGCCTTAAATAATCGAATAATGCTCAATTGTGTTTATTTTAATTAGACACTTAACGCTATAAAAACTATACACATTAATTATATTTGTAGCAGACGGCTTTGTTTTTTGCCCGAAATTTCCAGAAAAAAAAATAGTATCAAAAGTAATATTTTTATTTTCTTCTTGATATTTCTATAACCAATTTAAAGTTTCCATTCTAGAAAAAAAAAATTCCCTCCACCAAAAATTATAATAAAAGATTAAGTAAAACATGTGTTTAATCTGGCTAGTATGATGTCAAATTGTGAATTAGGGCAAATATTTAAACTCTAGGCATAATTTGTCAATATTTAACATTACACTACTTAGTTTTGAGTAGATTTTTTATACTATTTTTACCCAAAAATGCTTTTATTTATTGACTTTTAATACCGAAATACAATCATTTAATTCACCCCAAATCAGAGTAACTAGTAATCAATGCACCAGGTACGGTAATCAAACATTTATTGTTAGGACGAAACCATCAAATTTGGAGAGATATTTTATCAATACCCATTAAATAGCCATAATAATGTTGTCAATTGTTATCAAGGTTTACCACAAAAATACATTTTTTGTATTTCTAAAAAGCTATTCATATTACAATTGGACTGTAGTTGTGTAACGATGAGTAGTTCTGACAGTCAGTGTTTGTCTGCATTACAGGAAAATGTAGAGAAGTAATGTGTTTATCAAGTAGGTTGACTTAACACATGTGACGGCTTACCTCGGGTGTTTCAGTTTTATGGAGATGAATGACGACTTCATTTGGTGACATTATAGCTGTCACTTCACCAGAAAAGCTATCCAACTCATGGGGCTCGAAAATCCCATACTCTAGCCTTTCCTTTGATACTGTAGGCTCCGCCATTTTTTTCTGTCAAATCAAATTGAACAAGAAGTGTGCAACACAAAATAAATAAGTTGTTTATATCACTATTACGTGTGTTTTCCAGAAACAAGTCCCATTTTTTCAGAACCTTTAGATAAGTGGTTTCCCGTGTTAGATAAAGAAAATTCAAAATGAAGTAATCCATTGTTTGTGTTATTTGTACTCTTTTCTTTGTGTTTGATAAAGGCAACTAATGCTGAAATATTATTCTATTAGTATTAAAATGTGTGTGTGACTATTTCTACTATAGAAGACAGAAGAAAGGAAGATGTCACCTTTGTGCATTGGATTCTCCCCACATTTTTCCTCTTTCCCTAGGTGGGCTTTCTTCATAAAATTTACTCTTAGTAGTTTATTTTTCCTTTTTCTATAGTTCTATCAATTTCCTTTACTATAAAATTATTTAGCCATTGGGCCACCTCATTTTTAATACAATTAAGGAATTGAATTGTAATTTGTGATGATAATTTGATTTATCAGATTAGAATGAAATATTACCAAAACAAATTTGCAATCAAACAATTTCTAAGTAGTGCATTAAATTATAAAATTAAGACACACACATGCACGCACGCACACACGCACACACACACACAAAACCATTAACACGAAATATTCAAACTTGGATTACACTCCTGAGAATAATTCATCTATTTGAGTTGAGTTTGTTTCAAATTAAAAAGTGGACTCGGCACACCTAGTGATGAGGATTCCTAAGAGAACTAAGCTTGTAGAAAAAAATACCCCAAACAGAGAGCCCTAAAGAGATGGGGGGAGCAGATAACAGCAAGTGTGTGAGTGAGAGAAGAATGAGCAGTAAGAATGGTGGAAGTAACGAGCAAGGAAGCATTTTACTAAACTGACCCGGCCACAGGCTGGAAATATTTTATGGTGGTTAAGGGTATTATTATTCGCAAAATATAAAATATATTACAATCAACATTGGTCAGTGGATTTCAATAAATGGCTTGGGCTGGAGGAAGTTTGTCATTATGAACCTAAAATTATTTTTAAATAGAATATACTCAAAACAAGAAATATTCAAAGCACACAAATAAATTAATATATTTATTTGTGCTGCAAGAAGGGCACTAACCTCGGACTCATGTTGTTTGGCCTCCTCGGCAGTGCACAGCTCAAACCAATTTTCCAATTTTTGTGGTGAGAGGTCTTTCATCTCCTCCAAAATGACATCATCTTCATCATCATCGTCTTCGTCGTCCTCCTGGTACGGCTCTCCTATAGCCATTGCGTCGGAAGCAGGCTCTACCGGCCTGTACTCGCACAAGGCCGACTCCACCATCAGCTGGAAGATGTTGATCCGGTTCGGGCCTATCAGTGAGGTCTGCAACACCCACTTGGGTCAGTTCGCAACATCGGTGACTGACAAAACAAACTTCGTGCTTCATGGAATAATTGTGTGTTAGCATTCTTTGACAACGCGGTTTTCATTATTAGTGTGGTTTGTGAGTGAGTCGCAGTGTTTGTGTTTGTGTGTGTGAGTGAGTGTGTGTGTGAGTGAGTGTGTGTGTGCGCGTGTGCGTGAAAATCCCCTTTTCAATAGAAATTATATTTGGAAGAAGGTATAGGAAAGATGGATAAAAACATATAAAAGGAACGAACACAATATGGCTTTTACAACGAAAAGAAGAACACAGTTCATTCTTTACATTGCTGCCACTGGACAAAGAGGTAATGGTTGCCTCTTGAAGAAAATAGATCGTCACCACCCAATCCCTAGACCTAGGTTTAATCCATTCAGTTTCATTCAATAGAAAATAATAACTTAAGATTAGTTGTTGCTTTCAATAATAGCAAACAATAATCACTCTAGTGGCCATAAAATTGTTGCCAAATCGCTAGAGAGCACACACAAAGAAAAGATGTCACCTTAGTGCATTGGATTCTTCACACATTCTCGAATTCTTCCATTTTTCCCCCGGAGTGGACTTTCTTTGTTAAATTTGCACTTATTTGTTTATTTTTATTTTCTCTTTTTATCAATTTCCATTATTATAAACTATATTTTAATAGTTTTAAAACTCAGTGGCATGTCACTTACCTCTGGTATAGCACAGGTTGGGAAACTTATTGTATAGACTTTATGATGTTCTTGAAAACTTGCAAGATGATTGATTAAATCACAACAAAAAAAAAGACAAAAATTAAAATGTAGTTACCAGTATGTACCCTCCTTCGAGAGACTTCTTTACTGTGACGTAACATGACTTTTCAACACAGTTCATATGAACAGTGTCCAACGTGTCAACGGGCCAATTACCATCCTCGGTTAACTGGAAACAAGAAAAATAGCCTTATACATGGTGTCTACTCAACTTGACCAATGAAATCCCCCACCTTTTTTTTCCCTGATCATTTCCTAAAATCACCGACTAAAAATTATGTCACATCCTTCTAAGTCCCCCCACTACACCTAGTTTTTCTATTAATCTTTTTTTATGAATGATAATAAGTTTTAAAATTTAAATAAACTCTTTTTAAATTTGTATTAACATTGTTTACTAGGAATTAAAAGTATATTACACAGTTACAAATAAAAAAATGAGTTTGAATCACATAATTTACTAATGATTGTATTTCATATTTTGAGTAAAACAACATTTTCCCAGATTTTTAATGTAATTTACCAAATTCTTGACTTATTCCCGTTTTTCCCTCGATCACTTCAAATTCTCGGCTAATTCCCGCTTTCCCTGATTTTCCCGGACGGTAGACACCCTTCTTATATGAGAGGTAAAAAACACATTTTCAAGATAGTGACAAGTACTTCCTTGTATTTAAAAATACATAAATATCATTAAATAAATCCGATAAGACTAGTGTATAGTGAAACACAATTAATTTTTTTTTTAATACCAAAACATTATATTTATATACTTGGAGGTTATTAAGAGTTTTTACCTAACTCTTGCTTTATATTTAAGTAATGAGGGTTGAATATTGACAGGAAAACATCAGTTAACTGTACTTAAGCTTTTAATCATTCCTAACTATGAAAATGTTTCTAAGATGAGTAAATAGGCGGAGAGTTGGCAGCCCCGGAATAACCACTTACCGGGACAATGCAATGAACAAAACACTTTGTACTCTGGATGGGGATATGACTCATACAAAGATCTTTCCTAAGTTCCGTCGCCCTGCAAATTTCCTCGTTGCCATAATCAACGAAACGAACTTTTATACTGCGATCATCGTCATTTACCTGTAAAGAATAAAACGAGTATAAATGGAATTAAGAGTTTACACCTTTAAGAGAGATAAACTGTTTACTTCAGGATGTAAGAAAAGGAAAACCAATAATCGGGTTTAGGTGTAATAGAGTGGTAGTTAGTTTGTAGATTTGTTGAAACAGAGCTACAGCACCTAAAAAGATATCAACAAATATTAATTGTATGGGTGTATAAGTGGTCATTTTCCCTTAGAGCCATGAATAAACCTTAAATACAAATATAAACTTTTAGGAATTAAAGTATTTTGTGAAAAGATAATGATCACAGAAATTCAAACTTTCAACTAAATTTAGAAAGGTTTTTAACTTTATTTTATCATATCACACTAAAGGAAATATTACGGGACTCTGTTATCTATGAAATATATTAAAATTATATCTAATCAACCAAACTCTAAGCTTTCAAGATGAAAACCAGAGCTCTGAGTACTCTACAATCACCCCTAACTATGGAAAGATATTATTATAATATGAATAAAATTTTTACAAGTAAAAGAGAAGACATATCTGAATCTTTCAACAACTTGTCTGTTCTCACTTCCAATAAGCAGTATTTCTCTTAAGACAAATTTAATTTGAAAAATTGAAATGATTTTTTTTTTTTAAGGATTTGAGTCTCAAATCCTTCAATCTTGAATATCCTTAAGAATTTGTGGGATTCGAAGGCCTAATCCTAGTGAAGCTTGAAGGATGAAGAGAGAAGATAACTTGATTCTAGGGGTGTGCAAAGGTCATATTTTAAAATGCTAGGAGAAACACGCAAAGCAAAGCTGAAGTAAAGGTTTTAATCTTCAAGCTCTTCAACAAGAGTATTTAAGTAAAAATTTAGAGAGAAAAATTGAGAGCAGCACATTCTTTTATGTTGAGATATCTGAATTTAATTAATTAATTTATTGAAATGCTGGATGGACCAAGCGCAGAAGGAGATGGAGGCTAAAGGAGCAGACTGGAGATGTGGAAACATCCAGTAATATCTGAATTTATCTCAACTTACATTATATGTGTCATTTAATCACTAGTAGGGGTTTTTATTATTTAGCACCGCGTCTTACTACCCATTCGGGTTATACGCTTACTAGTAGGTGTTAAAATACTGTTTAGTAACTGTTATAAAAATGATTATGTTTGAAATATGTAATATTCGATGAGATATCTCAAATATGTTCATTAATATAATATATCAAAGGTGTCTTCTCGTTTGGAAATGTTTCGGAGATGCCAAGGTTATCTTGAGCGTCGGAAGTCAAAGTGAAGGAAATTTGACCTTCGACATTTCAAAGCTTTGCACGCCAGTATTTTTAGCTCCCTTCCTTGCTTTTTAAAGTATGTGCGCACAGTTTTAACACCCCCCTAAGTCGTTTAGCCCTGTTCGTATGGTCATCCAATTGGGATGATCGATGTGTAGCATTTGCTACAAAACAAGAAGAAGAGGTGGCATGACCCATTTACCCCATTTCACCAGCCAAGCACATCACAACCATGAGTTCTCAACACAACAACAACACATCTGATCTAAACCCCGACGCGAAATGGACTGACCGAGCCAACCCAAGTTCGAGCGGTGACCACTAGAGGTCACGGAGTAGTAGAACATTCCAAAGCATTTGGTAAGTGCGGTGATTCCAGTTCTAGTCCATTGGAGAATGCTCTCGAGCAATTGAGCTCGCTCTCAGAGCTATGGTTGCTAAGCGTATCTCCTCCCTCGTGACCCAATTATGTTCCTCCCACCTTGTTCCTCGCCTCCCCTTTTCTCTTGGTTTAAGCGTATATAATGCCGGTATGTCGCCATTACCGGAAATCTTGGATTTGACTCTGGGTAGAGGAGTACATAGGTATTTAAAATGTAAGGAAAATTTAACGTTTCGGCTTAGATTATTTTAAATATGTAACTTTTTCAAAATTCTTCTTTCGGCTTATTAGTTTTCTTTTATTGTAATTTAATATACTATTGTAGTCGAGATTGGATTTAAATATGATTATGGTTAATGTTATGAGATTGTTCAAAGACTATTATATTGGACATAGAAATTATGAATGAGATCGATATATATCGAAAATTGAATATTGCTATACAAATTCTTTTTGGTCTGGAAGATAGAGAGAAATATGATTCTGTAGTAAGATCAGATATTTAATTCATTTTGTTTAGTAATAATACTTTTTGTAAATCTCTTACCTATATTTATCTATTATGGCAGGTATTAACTTAATATTTAAAATGGTATTGCGAGTAATCTAGTTTTTTTTATTATTATTTATTCGTTGAGGGTGTTTAGTCTTCTTGAAAGAGTAAATGAATTAAGTATATTTTTGTAATGACTAAAGATAAATGCCTAAATATCTTTTGCTCGTATTAAGAATCCATTCAGATTAATTTTCTATTTGTCTATATTTGCGATAGTTTGAAATATCAATTACTCTCAAGGTTATATTTAACTTAGCGGATCACGCTAGTTATTCTGTATATAGAATTGTGTTCTCGGAAAAGAAGAATTTAATTATTTTTGTGACTATATAATATTATTTTGTGAGTAGGTTACATGTGAACCTCGGACTTGTTAATTGTATTAAATTCTAAAGTAATTTTACTAATGTTAAAGAAGACAGTATTTTTGAAATGAACTTTTATATTAACTTTTACATATACATATTTAACCTTTGATATATTCTGAAAGTACGTATATTGTATTTAAAATTTTGTACCATCATACATGGCTTTATCTCTTTTGATATATATAATAAATAATCATCTAAAATTGATTTCTTGTTTTTTCCTTTATGATAAATTTATTTCACGTCTTAAGAGTTACCCTTAGGTTAGTAATTTATTCATTCATTTATTTATTTATGTTTGAGTTGCTATGAGGTTTATAAGATGAGGGCACAAAGGACGGCCGTCTGGTAACTGCTTCCACAACCGAGTGAGTTGAGTGCTCTGAGTAACAGTAATCTGTTCTCAAGCTATTGTAACCGATTTCACTCAAACAACTCACTTTGATTGTTTAATTTTCTGTTTTTATTTGGGACTTCTGCTTGATTGGTTAGTTAAGGAGGTTTCAGATGGACAAAAAGAGGGGGTTGAAAACACCACAAGTACTAAGTGCAACTCACTTCCAGAACCTTAGCTCGATACCACTTCTTATCAGAATGGTATTGTGCGATGCAAGGTAGGCCAGCACTCCAATAGAAATCATGAGGTTTTGGTTTGGAGTTCTTAAACCGTAGCTCAAGCATGTTTTGGATGATTCTCAAAGTTTCTTCAGCTAAAACACAAACATGGTAACAAATATTAACTTATTGTGAGAGGAATCACATTTAAAATTAACTTAAACTATTTATGTAGACAATGTGCTTCTAAACTTCAAATAAAATGTACATACAAATTATAATAATAAATAAAATGATAGAATATTAGATAGAATATTAGGAAAATAGTAGAGCACAAATAAAAGTAAAAACCCTCACACATATTTACAGACACTTCAATATTTCGATGCTATTATAACATCTTCCTCAGGAAGTAGTAGTAGTTAGACTGTCTGACTTCAATATTTCGATGCTATTATAACATCTTCCTCAGGAAGTAGTGGTAGTTAGACAGTCTAACTTCAATATTTCGATGCTATTATAACATCTTCCTCAGGAAGTAGTAGTAGTTAGACTGTCTAACTTCAATATTTCGATACTATTATAACATCTTCCTCAGGAAGTAGTAGTAGTTAGACTGACTACTACTACTACTACTTCCTGAGGAAGATGTTATAATAGCATCGAAATATTGAAGTTTGTGTAAATATGTGTGAGGGTTTTTACTTTTATTTGTGCTCTACCATTTTCCTAATATTCTATCATTTAATTTATTACTAAATGTTTTTGCTCAATGCACTTTTTTCATATATATAAATTATAAGATATAAGATAGGAAGGTCCAGGAAGCTGTGATAATTTCGATATTGATTCAAAATTGATATTATTCGATTCAACATTAAAAGGAGGGTAGAAGGGCAAGGCTTATACATTTACCTGAAAACTGTAGGCCCTTAAAAGTTCACAATTAAAACACAACAATTTTGGAGGTACATCAGTCTCTTCCTTCAGACTGGACTATGGCACCATGCAGAGAGATTGATTATGGTCACTTAGATACTGTTGTTGCCTGTTCAAACATGTGTCTTTATTCTTGGTAGATGGAGAGTATGTTGTATTTATATTATATTTAATTATTGGATTATTAAATTATATTATCAGTTATTATTTATATAGAGTGAGTAAACCTGCTTGGAAGAAAAGGAGAGAAGGTTATCTAAGCTTGACGCCAGGGAGGGTGCCTGTATTTGGTAATATATTGGTAAGCAAGTTCCCACCTACGAAGCATCGCAACTATTGGGGTGGGCTCGTATAACTCCAGTACTATAGCATTAGTCAAGATCTGAATCGTGCATTTAGACATGAGGTGTTACAGGTTTGTCAGGGACTTAGTGATTGGTGTTAAAACAGTGATCGTTCATTTGTTGTCCGAGTGTTCCTGTGGTGAGGCCAATGTATTCAGGATTGCAGTAGTTGCATCGTAGCTGGTATACAAGATGTTCTGTGGCGCAGTCACAGTGACCTTACATGGGGTATTTCATTTGCTGGGAGTCTGCTGTTGAATGAGGTGGAAGGTTGGCTGATTCTCCAGCTACTGCATCTCGGTTTGCTGCAAGGGTAGGAACCTTTGGCCTGACGTTTGTTGTTGTGTGTGATTGAGTCGGGCAATTTAGGGTGGACCATAAAGTTGCGGGGATTAGGAGGGGAAAGTGAAAGCGAGAAGGGGTGAGGTTAGTATAAATCTGAGTTTGTCTAGTCCTTCATAATGGGTGGTGAGCGGTATGTCATTGGAGGATTGTTTCTTGATTATCTAGGGCACCGTTTATTTGACTGTTGACTATGTTTTTAGGGTATCCTCGATCTGTGAAAGCCATGAAAAGTTGTCTTTGTTGACATTGCTTATTAAGGTCTTGTTCCTCGGGACATATACCGACAGTATTTATCTGAATCTAAGACGAGTTTTTATTCCCCCCCAAATTTGCAGCTTCAAAATCAAGGGGTCGTCTTAAAATCGCAGACTAAGGAATGGGTTAGGCCTACATAAAAAGGTGAAATTTTTAATCTTTATTTAATAATGATACAGTAGTGCAGGAATGATGTTTTTTGAGATTGTATCCTAGGTCGAGTAATTGGGCAGTACCGATCGATTTTCTTCAAGAGGCAGCCATTACCTCCTTGTCCAATGGCGGCAGTGTAAAATGTGAATTGTGTTCTTCTTTCAATTATAAAAGCAATATTGTGTTCGTTCCTTTTATTATATGTTTCTATTCATCTTTCCTGTACCTTCTATTATTATATTATAACTATACTTCCTCCCATGTTCATAATTTTTTCTAAAATTCAAGTTTGGGATTCTTAGTTTTAGAGTAAATTGGCGATTTTAATTCATAAAATAATGAATTTGATCCAACTTTAATATATAAACCTGTTCCAACTTACTTTCATGAGGGTGAAGGTAGATAGAGCAGTCGTTGTCGACGTAAGATGGTACAGCATAAAAATTCTCTTCTTTCAACTCTTCAGCCGGCAACCAGTCGATCCCAGAATGTAGATCTTCAAAGAGAGAGGACTCGTTTTCCTTTTCAGCGTCGATTCCGTCACCGGCGACTTCAGAGTCGTCTGTGACCTCTTCAGCTTCCCCGCTTTTGTAATCGCTTTCCCCTTCCTCGTCATCCCCGTCATCCCCCTTCTCATCCTCCCCTGAATCCGAGGCAGAGCCGTGGGCAATCATGCTCTCGGAAAGATGACGTTTAAAGGAGTGTTTGCTCCCAGAGATCAGAATCGGTTTGTTCAAAATTCTCTCTTCCGCCCTGCGGGGGTCAATGGGGTCAGACCCTTGTTTGATTGGTGAGGTTGACGTCTCACCAGCCCCGAGAGCTTTTAACAACTTGGAGGATTCTGAGTACCCGACATTGAGTGAGAAAGATTTTGTAATACTTGCTTCAGAGAGTGATGGTTCCAATAAACTATCTTCTTTGGGGAGTGCTAGTTCTACCCCACTAACTTTGGAAGGAGACAGTTCCGTCACGATAGCTTTGGAGGGCAACGGTTCCGACACGTTATCGGACACATTTTCCGAGATGGGAACCAAGTTTTCTTTGTTTTGTTTATCTGGCGCACTTGAAATTGTGCTCCCTGTGAGGACTTCAGACTCTTGTGACAGTTTATCTGAACCACCAATATTTCCTGCCGTGGTCACATCCACAATCTTCACTGGAGACTTCACCGTTTGGTCCTGCGTAGGACTACCCGCATTATCCCCTGCCCTTCCTGACGAAACAGGACCAGTATTTTCTTCATCCGTCGAGAGTTTATTTGAAGTAGCGGGCGGTTTCATGTCGATTGTGTTATTGAGAGGGACTTCCTTTTCAGCTTCGATCAACACTTCAGAAGATGCGGTTGTTCGCTTCTTAGGCGACTTGCGATGGCTACTCAACTTGGTTTTCTTAGGGCTCTGAAAACATAACACAAATCCTTTTAAAATAATGTTCTATTACTATTCAAACTTATCAAAGGAGGAGAGAAGTACAATCCCAAAAACGTGTGTTTTGAGGAGTTCGGGGTAGAAACATGGTTATCCTAATTGATTTAGTTGGTATATTTTCACAATTTAAACGTCTATAAAATCCTGAAATCTATCTATAAAAAAAATAAGTAAAATATTCATGGATATTAGTTGTACTCTAGGTCTTGACTGACTATAAGAACAACTTGTAGTTCAAGTGGTACGCAACCAGAAATCACTGCTAACATATTTTGTCGTCAAATGAGTGTTTTTGTTCTACCCCCCTCAATTGTGAACTTTGAGGCCAACAGTTTTCTGGTTAATGTGTAGGACTTATCCTTCTGTCCTGCTTTCAATGATTAATTTAATTCAAACTTAATACCAATTATAATTTAATTCTGTAACCATTATTGTTTTTACCGTTCCGATGAGGCCGTGCTAAAAATATATCATTTTAAACCTTAATTGTGTAAATGAAAAAACAAATATGTACTAAGCTCTAAGATTGTTTACGTTTAAATAATTGTTAGCCTGTGTGACTCCATGATTTTCCATTTCGAGTCAAATCTGAATCTTGGCAAACCAGCTAGAATCAATTACGAATCGAATATCGTGCTCAGGATTTTTTTCGAATCGAATCCGTATCGAATAACATACTAAAAATAAAATTTCGGATCGGATATTTTCTTTTGAAAATGTTTCAAATCCAAATCAAATAACACATCCTTAGGAGTCTTTTAAAATATCTTAAACTTAATCTCAAGTTAAAAAAGTAAACAAAGCCTCATGACAATCTTATGAAAGGTTATAAACGAAATAAATTACTATTTTTTTATAATGGTTTGCTGTATAAGACCATAGAAAGTTTAAATTATTCTTAAGTATGAAAAGATTAGAATTTCGAACTAAGCCCATCGAATCCGAATCTGAAATTTACTTAGATTCGAAATTTTGAATCCACCATGAATCTCTCTAATAATAAGACTCGAATCCGAATCTTAGCAAGATCCAAATTTAGATTCAAAATTTCACACATAATTGAATAAATTTTAAGACATAATAAATTATAAGATTATATTATTTGATATACTGTGATAGAAACCAAAAAATTAATTATAAGAAGAAAAAAAAAAGCCCTTAATTCCTGTTAATCTGGAGCACAGTTTGTACTTAACACCACCTTGCACTAAGCTATTTGTGTTCTAAAATCCCTGCAGAGATATATATATATATATATATATATATCTGCAGGGATTTTAGAACACAAAAATATATATATATATATATATATATATCATGGTGTCTACTCAACTTGACCAATGAAATTCCCGACTTTTTCCCTGATTTTCCCTGATCATTTTTCTAAAACTCCCGACTAAAAATTATGTCACATCCTTCTAATTCCCCCACCTCCCCCCTCATTTTTCTATTAATCTTTTTTTTTATGAATAATAAGTTTTAAAATTTAAATAAACATATTTTAAAATTTTTTATTAACATTGTTTATTAGGAATTATAAAATTTATCACACAGCTACAAAAAAACCTACAGTTTGAATAACATTATTATTTACGGTTTTAATTATTATTATATTTTATATTTTGAGTAAAACCACATTTTCCCAGATTTTTATNTATATATATATATATATGTATATATATATGTATATGTATATATATATACACACACACCCTCTTCTATAGCTTATAAAGTCTAAGCCTCATTCTCGAAAAAACTTAAAATATTTTTTTTAGATCTTCACTTCCTAACCAAAGTCAAAGCTGACTAATATTATAGTAGTTTTTTTATAAATTTATTTATATTTAACAAAATATTTTCTCCCATTAAAACCCAACCCAAGTATAAAATCGTGGCCATGCCCTGTAATGAATATCAAAGTTACGAGAGATAGTGTAAGGTACCAACCTGGGAGGCCTCCAGCAGCCAATGTGAGACTGTACACTTTTCCGATATGTTTTGATTGGTGAGATCTTTTAGTAGTTGGGCACTGAAAACACACAATAGGTCACGGCTGGATCTAACAAACAATGAAAGGTCCAAGAACATCAAGAGATATATTGCCGGGCTGTGGAGTCAAGCCTTCGACCTCGACTCCTCTAGTTTTATACTGTCAACTACAACTTCGACTCCTCCATAAATGGCTAAAATAAATTAAGTGAAAGTAACATATTTACTGCAGTAAAATGCTCCAATACAGATTAGTTTGTGAGATGCTTCTTTGTAATTGTTAATTTATGTGTGGACTAGACAGCAGGTGACAGGGAGATCAAGGTTCGAATCTTGGTCTAGTATACTGAAGGTGGTTTTACCAAAATGGTTTTCCACTCTCCCTCCATGTAAATGTGAGTACGCTTCCAATAAGTATAACCTTCCTAATTCCTAAAACCATTAGCGTAATTAGTACATAAGTCTATGTAAGCCAAACAGGTAGTAAAATGAGACGATAAAAAAAAAGGGGGGGGGAAAAAAATCCATCACGGTTTCCGGCCTGTGGCCTGGGTCAGTTTTTTATTCAAGCCATATATTTTTCCACTACCGGCTTGCTACGGCTGTCGTGGCTTCATAGTCCTTACGATCCAACTTAAGACTCTGACAGGCAAACATCCAGTTCCAGGCTGTTTAATAATCACTGTGAAAGGCTAAACCCACATTTAACCTGTGATAAATTTTTTGGCCATGCCGGGAATCGAACTCGGGATCCTTAGCTCAGCAGGCAGACACACTACCTACTGAGCTAAGGTGTCAAATACCATTATTATTACCAAACTGAATGTATGAATGATATAATGACTGGATTATACAAAAAAATGTTAACATTTAGTTACTATTCTATTGTATTTATATTTATTTCCTCTTATGTTCATAATTTTTTCCAAGATCTGGATTCAGATTTGAGATTCAGATTCAAGATTCGGATTTGTAAACTAGTAGATTCGACCCAATTCTAGAATAAAACCACATCTAATTTTGTAAGTTTAAAAACAGCTTTCCCTTACAGTTCATTATGTGATATTTTTTTTGGTGAGAGTTTTGAACGGACTGCATCCACCCGAGTATTGAGAACTTACGTGGGCCTGACGGGAATAGCGAGCCCTTGCTCCACCAGCCTGTTGTTGAGTGTGATGTCCAGTTCCACTGTGGGGTTGAGGGGACCTCCTGGGATCACCTCCTTCACCCACAGTTCCACAGGGAGCGAACTATCTTCTATCTCCCCCTGAAATACACACCACACATTAGGTTCTGTTCAAAGACATCATCACCATAAACTGTTTCCAGTCTGTGGATGGCTCAGTTTATTAAAATGTCGAGCCATCCTACTCTTTCCTATCACTTTTTTTTCTTCTCACTCACTCTTGCCGTTATTTACTTCTCACAACTTTTTCTTGGTCTCCCTTGCGGCCTTTTCTAATTAATGTACTTCATCTCTATCCTTTTCTTTCTTTTCTTTTCCAGCCTCAATACATGACCATGCCATCCCACTCTTGCTTCCTCTACCTTTTCATTTACTCTCTTTATCCCAACTGTGAAGCAATAGATCTGAAACGGAGTCAAACTCAGTCCCATTTGGACAATTAATTTATCAAGAAGCTACTTGAATAAAGAGTGCTAACATTTGCGGATAGTGTGTGTAATATTAATCTCAGTTTTCTAGACCTGAGCTACTACTTATTTATTCAAGTAGCGCCTCATTTACCCTCACGGGGCCAAGTTTTACCTTGTTCCAGACACAATGCTTCACAGAAAAATTCTGGGATCTCCGGGGATTGAACCCAGGACTTGTGTATCTTTAGCCATGAACTCTGACCATTAGACAAAAGAAGTGGTCACTTTGTACATGAAATCTCGCTTTGCTACACCATTTTAAATTTTTTTCGGGGGTTAAAAATAAAATTTTAAAACTTTTTGGAATTTTCTCGTCGGTTACAGGCTATAAGCTATAATTTTGCCAGATTTCAAGTTTCTAGCTCATGTGGAAGTGGGTAAACAATAATGTGAGTGAGTGATGTGGCTTTATAGCAGTATAATTGGACTGTATATCCGGGTTTTCGGCAATGCAATAAGTAAGGAGGTAAGGGTTCAAAGATGTAGATAGAGCGACACTCACACTCTTAGCGATGCTGAAACTGTCGTACTTGGCGATCATATCGGTCAAGAACTCGCTTGCCAGACCAGGCCACTTGGCCTTGTCGCCGGCGGCCTTGATACCCGCTAAGTGACACTTCACCGCCCCGTCTCGCACCTGCCTGAAGTTGTCCTCAAGTTCCCGCAGGTAGGACACGTCCACCACTTCCTCCACCGCGATGTCCTTAAGGAACACCTGCATAACAACACTAATCTCAGTCACAGTATACAAGCGAGTATTATTGCCCTTTTCAAACCAAATGAAAATTGTTCGTCTTGCAGAGCCCTAGTTACTTGTGTTCTGAGGCTTTCCTGAGCACTAAATAAATCTCTTACAGTAGCCTCCGAGTACAACCATCAATTACTGTGAGATGAATAGGGCCGTACAAAGATTCAACGTAACTTTGAAAAAAAGTTTCCTACTCTTCACGATCACAAAGCTTTATCAATACAACTATTTGAAATGTAAAATACTAGATTTATGTTCAATTGTTTCCATTCCGAGTTGTTATATACAATATAAGTTAAATTCATATGAAGGAATATGAAGTAATTCAATTGCATGCGAGGGATGTTCAAGACCTGAAAATATCTCAATCAGGCGAGGAGAAAAAATATTTTTTGTTCGTGTTTTTTAAACCTTGAAAATTCGAGAAATTTGAAAATAAAAGTAAATGATAGTAACTGCCCTGAGTAATTTACAAACCATAAGAAGAACTTATTATTTCGAATAATACGGTACAAAAACTAAAATAGGCTGCACTTTTACCCCAAAAACAGCCTTTATTAAGAAATATTTTGGTTACAAATATTGTTTTTCAATATCAAACTTTGACAATATAAGCTGTTAAAACTACAAAATTAAATTATAAATGGTGTTCATTGCAGCTATCATTATTTTATTAATTGCATTTAAAATGTGTATGAGTTATAACTTAATTGTTTGAATGAACTATAAGATAATACAAAGCAAGCGCCGGTACAGATGCCAAACGGAACTTTATAAAATAACCTATATATTTACTTTAATAAACATAATTTACATTTTCGTACTTTCAAAGTTTTATCATTTTTGAGTCTCTAAATTTATTCATATTCTCGTCTCGATATAGTCTTGAATTAAAAAAGTGGCTCTTGCACATCCTTAATTCATGATAATTGTTCAATAAAACCTTTTCTAAATTAATTTAGTGCATTAAGTTATATAAATAAGTAAAATACTATATGTTGTCAAGCTTTAAACAAACCTTGGCCCTGTCATCGGACATCATCTCCTGCACGATGGCTCTGTACCACATCTTGTTCTTGGAGACGTACGCCACACAACTGTTACCCTCTTCCCACACCTTCCCCTCCGGAGGACTCGACCGGAAATAGAACTCCTGCAGCTCTTGCATCATACTGCGACAACACAGGACGGGGTTAGAATCGAGGCCTCAAGTTTCGTAGAAAGAACAAGGGATGGTACCTTGAATCCTTCAATACTTTGAATCCTTAAGGATATTTAAGATTCGAGAAAATTTCAGATTCTCAAATCCTTAAAAAAATGTTTTTCAATTTTTCATGTGAAATTTATTTTTAAAGCGCTAATAGTGTTTGACCAAAATGACGTTATCTGTGGAAAAGTAGGCGTAAAGGGAGTATGTGAGATAGTAGAGGAAGTAAGGATGAGAAGGTATGAGCATGTAATGAGGATGGAAAAGGAGAGGATGATGGTGATGAAGACTGCAAGGGAGACCAGGAAAGATATGGAAGACTGGAAGTGTGCAAGTGAGAGGAGAAGAATGGAAGCAAATAAAGGAAGTAAAATGGTGAAAGGAAAGAGGAATATGGAGGAGTTTTACTAAACAGGTGATTACAATGATAATGCAGTATTCACCTTGAAATTAGTTCCTCCTGACAGTCGAGCGACACGTACAACAGGCTCGGGGAGGTAGATGACAAGATCTTCACCTCCAGCTTCAAGGGTCCTTTGCTCTTGCCCTCATTTTCTGTTTCAGTCTCGGTCTCCTCGGTGCTGGGAGCGGGCTTGGCGACAGATCTCGGCTTGACCTTTGATTTTTTCACAGATGACCGAGGCTAGAATGTCCATTACACTATAATTAGAGTACATTCACGACCCAAGTTTACTTGGATGACAGCTCAAAAGGTTACTAGAAATAGTCCCTAATGTATCCTTACAGCAACATCTGACACATGTCCCTTTGGGGATAAATGTAATGAAAATAGATGGTATTGTATGAGCTTAACGTTTTATTACGCTTAAAACAGTCTTTTATTCACAGCACGTTCACAAAAGGTATAAAAATATAGCTTCAAAATGGCGACTGACGAATCTAAACCATGTGATTGCTCATGACGCAAACAAGTTCTTTACAATGGTGTAATTTATTATATATATAAAAAAAGAACAAGTATTTTCTCTTCTCCAAGTAAATACGATGTCTGTATTAAAAATTATTAATGTATGCCCTATAATACAAGTTATCAATGATATTCCAAAACGACGAAGGATCAGTACTTTTAATTGTATTTAAAATAATGTTTCAGATTGGATAAAATGAAATTATTAAAAGTAATGAAATAGTGTGAGAAAACTTAAGTCTTTACTATCACAATTAATAATTTTGTAATTTTTGGAAGAAAGTACGTGAAAAATGGATAGGAACAAATAAAAGAATGAACACAATATGGCTGTCACAATAAAAAACTGAAAACATTTTATATTACTGCTACTGGACAGAGATAAATTGCTGCCTCTTGAGTTAAATAGGTAAAGGATTCGGATTCGGTATTCAGGATTCAAAGGTAGATTGGAGATAATTTATGGTGCATGTCCCATAGGCACTTTTGGATTCGGTCTGGTAGTTGGAGTTTAACAAGTAGTACCGCGCAGACTGGTCGGTTGTTGATACGTTACTTTCAAAGGTTGTGTGAAGACATTTCATGTAGCGGCGGATTATTGAAGAATGAGTAATTCAGTTTACAAGAGGTTATTGAGTTTGTGGAACATAAGTACCTGCACTCGAGGCACAGCCAACGGTTTCTCGGGCTTGTAGTCAACCGTTCCCTTGTGAAACTCCACCAGGCTGGAGCTGCGGAAACAAAAACAGGCGTTAAGAGCGTAACAATGTTTAGAACAAGCTAAAATTACACTATGACCAACCTAACATGCATGCAAAGACATTGCAAACTAAGTGATAAGGAAGGAAAGTTGAGCAGTGCAAAGGGAGACCTGACTCCGCAGCTCTTGGCGAGGCCCTGCCGCACGAGGAGAGCGTTGAGGCAGATGTCTATGGTTGGTTGAGAGTCGTACAGAGTCACCTTGAGGCTCGTGCCCACCACCGCATCCACAAACAAACGCATAAGCTTCGAGTTAGTCTCCCGTATCAAGAAGGCTCGGGCAGCGCTTGTCCATTGGTTGTTAGTGTTGGCCAATGGCATCACGTCCTTCAGAGAGCAGTGGATAGCCTGTGGGGGATAAAGGATGTCACAGTTCAGAAAACAATTTTTAGTGGGTTGGTAAATAGGAGTGTGCGAAGTACACTTTTTCAACTCAAGGTAAAGTCAAATCAAATAATATGAAATATTATCCAAGACAAATCGACGTTCTAATATTTAAAGAAAAATGTTTCAGGTGGGGATGAAAGGTCAGTGTTTTGGCAGTTTTTAAGTTAAAACTTTTTTTCTGCCAAAATAATTCAAACAATTCTCCAGTAGAAACCAAGAGTTTAATTTTCTTCACACAGTGATATCAACAGTTGATGAATATCTGTCGAGGGTGTCCTGGAATTTAATGACAACTTTTTATCTTCATTTACAAAGTCTCATCTAATGCTGCTATGCTCTTGAGAGATATTCAACAACTGTTGATATCACCATGTTAAGAAAATTCAATTATGTTTCTATTGAAGAAATATTTTTTTGGCCAAAATAAATAAAATATTTTGATATAAATTCCCCTCTTAATGTTGGAAAAATGTGAGGGGTGTTCTTTAAGCAAGGACCGTTTTGTAATAAAATAGGGAACACTAAATATTTTTGGTAATTTTTTTATCCGATTTTACATGAGTCTGTTCATGATAGGTTTTTACTTGGATGACAGTTCAAAAATCATATGTTTAGGTTTTGGGTTGCCAACACTTGTAAAAGATTTCTGTTTTGTTATAAATGTTAAGTTTTTTTTAAATACCTGTTATATTTTACATTTAAAACTACGTAAACTTAAGTTTTCTCATACTATTTCATTACTTTCAATAATTTCTTTTTATCCAACTTGAAACAATATTTTAAACATAACTAAAAATACTTGTTCTTTGTTTTGGAACATTATCAATTATGTGTAATATAGCGCATACATCAATTCCTTTTAATACAGGCATCGTATTTACTTGGAAAAGAAAGAATACTTGTCATTTTTTTTTATATATAATAAATTATTTTATCGTATTTAGAAATATTTAACTGAATAAAATATTTGTATCCACTGTGTGGGTGCATCATTGTAAAAAACTTGTTTCCATCATGTTCAATAACATGGTTTAAATTTTTTTTTCGTTAGACCTTTTGTGGAAGTGATGTGAACAGTATTTTTTTAAAGTGGAATAAAACGATAAATAAACTTTGTGTCCGACCTCAAATAAATATATAAATAATATTGGCCTAAATTACTGTGGTTAACTATCACATTCATACACTACCGTCCGTTTTCATTGCAGTTAACCAAAGTGATAGATGTCAGCTATTGGCGAAGTGATATATTAGGGAATATTTCTAGTAACTTTTTGACCTCATCCAAATAAACTTAGGTCATGAATGAATTATATACCTTCAGGTTGGTACTTTCAACATAGTTTTCGTTGTTATTTAAACATTTGTTGCATTGCGAGTAGAGTTTTTGTAGGCCCTCATCATAAAAGTTATAGGATAGTTATGTTAGGTCAGGTCTAGGTAGGAACACACTACTTTCTTCATGTAAAGTGTGAAATGTGTTTTTCTTTTCACGGTAAAAACTATAATGTGTTTCTATACACCTTTCCTGTACCTCCTTCAAAATAAATCTCATTTATCTAAACTTCCCCTCGATTCAACACATTCCAGATAGCAAGCTGTACAACACCCTCTTTGTTAAGCTCTCCCACACTCATTTCACACAACACATCCAAACAAGTAGAGAGAGGAGTAAGAAATGCATAATTCATCACTAAACACAATAACCTCAAGTCTCAATCTTTCGAGCCCTGGTTCAAGTAGTTATCTAAAGCTCAGCTTGGGTTTGTTATTTCAAAATATGGTTTATGCCAAAATGGAGCTATAAGGTGTGTTAAAAATCCATGGGTTTTAAGATTTTAATCATTAAAATAATTAGGAAATAAATTATTCGGGAAAGAGTTGGGGTACAGGGAGTCCGTGAGATAGTAGAGGAAGCAAGGGTGAGATGGTATGGTCATGTAATGAGGATGTTGGAATAAATGAGATAGTAGAGGAAGCAAGGGTAAGATGGTATGGTCATGTAATGAGGATGTTGGAGTACATGAGATAGTAGAGGAAGCAAGGGTGAGATGGTATGGACATGTAATGAGGATGTTGGAGTACATGAGATAGTAGAGGAAGCAAGACTGAGATGGTATGGACATGTAATGAGGATGTTGGAGTACATGAGATAGTGGAGGAAGCAAGACTGAGATGGTATGGACATGTAATGAGGATGTTGGAGTCCATGAGATGGTAGAGAAAGAAAGGCTGAGATGGTATGGGCATGTAATGAGGATGGAAATAGAGAGGACGCCAAAGAAAATGTTGGAAATGAAGTATGTGGGGAAAATACCGCAAGGGAGACCAAGAAAGAGATGGGAGGAGCAGATAACAGAAAGTGTTCAAGTGAGAGGAGAGTAATGGAAGCGATTAAAGAAGGAAGAGTGGTGGAAGGATAGAGGAAGATGGAGGCATTTTACTAAAATGATCCAGCCACAGGCTGGAAACAGTTGCAGATGAATCATTAAAAAGTGAAATTAAATCATTTTAAATGAAATTTCCACGTGAAATGTTGCAGTTCTTAGATAAAAGAAAATTGTTGTAAAAATATACCTATCCTTCCTCAAAGAACTCTGGTCTTTTTTTAACAGGGTCACAAGAGAACCTTTTAAGATAACAGAGGATTGTTTTAGAGGTTTTGAAACTTCAGAACTGCCATTCAAACGAGAAATATAATAGTGTGAAGATATATACCATCAAGAGACATTAATATAAAACCTTGAATGAGAGTAACAAGAACGAGCCTGACCTGTGAGGGGAGTTTGAAGTACTTGTCGTGAAGTTTGCGCAGTTTGTTCCAGCTCACAGCCTCGGTGTTCCCGTAGTCCACGTAGAGCACTTGGACCATCCTCTTGCCGGGGAATCCCGTCACTTTTGCCCTGTACCAGGTGTTGTCCGAGTACATGGCCGCGCACGGCATATCTACAACACACCACTGTCTAGTTTTAGTCCGGTGTCGCGTTATACTTCACTACGGGTGTGTAAAGTCATCCTTTTTTATAATTTTAAGACAAGTCGAATATAATATGTAAGACACCAACATTTTGCGGGACATGTTTTTACAAACTTTAACTTGTTGCATTAAGATTAAGGATGAGTCCTTCAATCCCTTTAATCCTTAGGGAGATTCGAAGAACATTTCGAATTAGACTCAAATCCATGGAGAAAAAAAAATTTCAATTTTGCATGTGAAATTTATTTTAGAACTCTAATACTGTTTATTGGTTGTTCAGAGCCAATTATAATTATAGAATGAACTTAACAACCAGACCCCAGGCTAGTAATTTAACACTCAACTGAATGTATGAATGTTATAATGAATGGATTATAAGAATGTTAACATTTAGTTACAATTTGTATTTTATACTATATTTATACTTACTCTTATGTTCATAATTTTTTACAAGATTTGAATTAAGACTAGGATTCAAGAGTAGAAGGTAAATTGGAAATTCTGATCCGTAAAATAGTGAATTCGACCCAACTCTAGTTTATTAATAAGTACTGAAAATAATTGTTTATTAAGTGTTGTTTGTAGGCCTATATTAAGTTTATGGGATTAATAACTTTGGGCCGCTCTGACTTAGACGGTTTTATTACAAATTTATTTGAAATATTTTGTTCAACTTACGATAACACCAAAGAAATTAATTATTTAAGATTATTAACATCTGAATATTAAGGTTTAATTAACACAAGAGCTAAGATTGGCAATAAATGAACATCAATGAGTATCTTAGCTGTCAATATTTTTAATGGCGAAGCTTAGTAATTAGTAAAGCTGTATTCCCCCCCCCAAAGCAAGAGTGAAAGTCAACCAGGCAGGGAGTCAAATATAGGGATGTGCGAGAACCACTTTTTCAATTCAATACGAAATTGAGACGAGAATATGAAAAAATATAGAGGCGCAAGAATGAGACGAGAATATGAAAAAATATAGAGGCACAAGAATGAGACAATAAAACTTCCTTTGAAAGTACAAAATTGTAAGTTATGTTTATTAAAGTTAATATATAGTTTGTAGAGTTCCTTTAGACATTTGGGCTGGCGCTTGCTTTATATTATCTTCTAGTTCATTCAAACACTTAAGTGATAACACACATATTTTAAATGCAATAATAAAATGGTGATAATCTTAATGTATACTATTTACAATTTAATTTGGTAATGTAACAGCTTATACTTTCAAAGTATGATATCAAAAAACAACATTTATAATTAAAATATTTCTTAACAAAGGCTGTTTTGGGGGGAAAAGTGCTACCTATTTTCGAGTCTCTACGGTATTGTTAGAAATGATAAATTTTCTGTATGGTTTTTAAATTTCTTAACACAGTTATTAGCTTTTACATGATTTTATTCTTTTAGATTATTTTCCTTGTATTATTAAGATATTTTCGAGTCCCCTACATCCCTAGTCAAACGCAATCTGTTTGTCACTTAGTTTCTCAATATAATATAATGTGTAGAAAGTGTACCAAGGGACTACCCCTAAAGAAAATGGTTTTTTTTAGTGTAGACAACAACTTTCTATTTTTATTGAATTGGAAATATACAAATTATCTACTAGTATATAATGTTTATTGGCCTAGATGGTCTTGGGGTGAAGTGCTCAACTCACGACCCGATGTCCACGAGTTCTATCCCGGCCCAAGTCGACATATTTTTTAAGAGTGATGAAAAACACTGGCAGAATTTTCTGATGTCGGTTGTGGCCATGTAAAGGATCCTTGGAGGTTTTATAAGATACCTTTCTGGCAACATTTGTAGGAACTCTCCCGCTCATAGAATTCGACGCAGAAACCGCAAAGTAGCGAGAAACCACTGCACTTTCAGGATTTCTCTACAGTATGATTTTCACAGGAAGCCCATTATTTTTAAACCGGAAACTCATTTCGCCAGACCGGCAGAATTTTTTTTATTACAAATGCATTTTAATTCTTAGCGCGTATAGTTAGTAAAGTAAAGAGAAATTATGAATTAATACACAAGGAAATATTATTGGAAACTTTTTTATAAAGTTTTTGGTGAATTTTATAATTAATACATCAAATAAAGACATAGTTCTAGAATGGCAAATTTTAGTGACTTTCAATCAATGTTGGTGGTCGAAAGTGGGCTTCCTATAAAAATCAGGGTTTAGAACCTCTGAATTCTATCAGCTGGCGCGGGCAGGTGGCGCTAACAAGAACAAATACATCAGGGCCAACACTATATATACATTGTCTGGCGACTCACTCAGCTTTGGGGAGTAGATTAATCCCAAGTTTTCGTTGCGCTTCAACTCTGCGTCCAGCTCGTGCATCATACGGTTCAAGTAGAGCAAGCCATCACCGGCCTAAACAAATCAAACATAAAACTGTATGTAGTTGGAACAGTTAAAAAAAAAGAAACTTTAAATTGTAAAAACTAGTTTCAGTTTGTACAAAGATCCATCCTCTTGTAATTACTTAACCTCAAAGTCTATGAAATGAAATGTTAGAGGAATATTATAGGAGTAAGAAGGATGGTTAGAATGAGAGGGGGAGAGGAATATTTCAGTAGGAGGAAGTGCAAGAGAGGTTAAAAAAGACACAAATAAGGTGGTACAGCCATGTGAGGAGAATGGCGGAGAAGAGGATACCAAAGAGGTGGGATGCGAGAGGAAGACCAACAGGTGGTGTGAATAAAGGATACGCCGGAAAGACTGATGTTCCAAACACACTCGGCCAGTGGCTGGAAGCTGTTCATCATGATGATGGCGGCGACGATTTAAAACCGAATTGTGGTGGGAAAAATTGACATTTATGATAA
The DNA here is from genome assembly GCA_902151455.1 of Timema bartmani. NCBI lineage: Eukaryota > Metazoa > Arthropoda > Insecta > Phasmatodea > Timematidae > Timema > Timema bartmani. The sequence goes on from CABFWB010002004.1 coordinate 127,031, forward strand.
TAAAATGTATTGAAAATGTATACAGTATGTGATCCAAGTCATGAGACATGTTTTCCTGAGTTACTGTATAGTTTTAAATTCAAACCAAACCTGAATAAAAATAGACGACATATTCTCAGAGCCAAATCGATGCTCAAATATTTTTTGTTAGTTGTTTTAGGCTTGCAAAGATATTATGTATTGTTATTTTTTGTCACCTTATGCACTAAAATAACTTGGAAATTGTTTTATTGCACAATTGTTTGTAATACTTAGATTACTTGAGATGTTTTCATATGAATATTGTTTTGTACTGTAAATAACAGCTCAGAATGTAAAATAAGTGACCATCATTGACGAAGATTCGTAATTTTTCAAAAGCAAAGTCAAAGCTGATATTTGTTTAAAAATCTCATCAAAGTTCTGAAGCTTTACACACTCCTACTGTAGAGATTAAGTGTTTGAATGTACTGCCATAAGAATGTCAATAATAGTAGTTCTCCATTTTATTCTAAGTAGATACATAAATAACATAATCATGACTAGAACAATAAAACACTGTAATTCGGTTTACCTGAGTTTTTTTGGCTAAGCAAAGTTCTACTGTACATAATTTTGACAGTGAAAATGTCCTCAACAACTCACAGAATATGACCTACCTGCTGAACATAGAAGCTTGCTGGCGTCTCAATGTGTGTCACATAAACATCGAAGATGTCGCCGTGCTTAATTCCATCTTTTTCGAAGAAGTCCTTGCTGGTGTAGGTAGAACGGGCCTGGGTCAGAAATGAAAATATAAAATATGAGGTCTTCACCCTCCAGAGCAACTTCAGGGCCACAGAAAAAACAAAGTACAAAGCCGTAATAAATGGAATTAAGTCATCAACCATTGTTTCCGGCCTGTGGCCGAGTCAGTTCAGTAAAATGCCTTCATCTTCCTCAGTCCTTCCACCATTCTTCCTCCTTTAATCTCTTCCATTCTTCTCCTCTCACTTGAACACTTTGTTATCTGCTCCTCCCATCTTTATTGGTCTCCCTTGCAGTCTTTTTCCTACATACCTCATTTCCAATATTGTCTTTGACATCCTCTCTTTTTCCATCCTCATTACATGACCATACCATCTCAGTCTTGCTTCCTCTACTATCCCATGTACTCCAACATCCTCATTACATGCCC